>CM061164.1:833376-1010876 GCA_030710495.1 Labroides dimidiatus | reverse complement strand
CTCACAGTTTGTGTGTCCTGCTTTAAAGGGCCGCAGCGCGCCCTGTTCAGAGATAAATGTCAGCAGAGCTCAGGGATTATCTTTGGATGAATTTAAATGTGTGTGAGCGTGTGTGTCAGCCTGCATGTGTGTGTGTTTGTACATGTTTGTCTGTTTGATTATGTGTGCGCCTGGTTTGTTTTCATGTTGTGGGGGGTTGTGTGCCCAGGTGGGGGATGTGTGTGTGTGTGTGTGTGTCGGTGTGTCTCCTGATGGGTATGACAGCTGTGCAGGGAGACGCTCCACTCGCTTCCTGTGCCACCTGAGAAGCTGGCGGGCTGGAGTCACAGCACTGACGCAGCTTTGATTCATGGACGGACGTGTTAAAGGAGAAGAACGCTGAAGTTATTCGGAGGAAACTGGATCTCCTGAGGGTCTTGTGTTGCATGTTTTTGCCAGTAAAGGAAGCTTTTGTCTTGGGTTTAGCGGTGGGAGCAGATCTGATCAGCTGTGGTCGATGAGAGTCTGCATGGATCAGCGCAGGGAAACAGCAAACCAGCAGAGACAGAGGCCTCAGGTCCTGATACGAGACTTCAATCTGCTTTAAAAACAGTAAGAAACGACTCTGACTCAAACCAGTGGACCCAGGACTGCAGATCAAGCAGCTGAACATGTTTGTGTTCCGCGTCTCGTCTCTGATGACTCCTCGCAGACTAACTTGACGTCTATAACATCCTGCAGGTTCAAAGTCTGAGCACAGCTCTGAGACCGGAAGTCTTGCAGCTCAATTAGACGGCCTAACAGCGTAAGAGTGACGCATGAAGGATGTGCAAGAGAGAAGCAGCATGGAGAAATGATCTTTTCAGAGGTTAAAATCGTCCCTGTTATGTCTTTACTTGCAGGAGATGAAAAGATGAACCATTTCTTTTCTCTCTGCACAGATTTTCTTGGCTGAGCTGTCAATCCGAGTGATTTCTGTCCCCGCCTGGCTCTATAACGGCTTCAAAATGCTTAATTGACTGGAAAACCACACATAATGGCTGACTGGTGACAATGGCACGGAGCACGCTGGCCGATGAGCAACTGTTTGCATATTTGTCGAGCTCTCCTGAACGCAGCCGGTTTATAGGTGTCAAAAAATAAACACACAAAAAAATGTCTACGGATAAAATCTTTGCACAAAGGATTAGAAGCAGCACGGAGAAAACATGTTCCTGCCCTGAGTCAGCCGCCCAAGGGCAGAATAAAAGTTGGCTCTGTGCAGGCAGGTGAGCTCTGCCAAAAAGAGTTGGCTTCTGATCAAAGGAGCACTCACAAACATCTAATATTAGAACGATTCAGTGGTTCAACAAGACCAACAGAGTGGTGACTCTTCTCTGGTGAAACAATCTCTGATTGCAGCATGACAGGTTCAACCCGTCCGTTCAGCGCCACTTATTTATCCGCTCACAGCGCCGAGCGGTGACCTCCAGCTTCCTCTGCATGTAGACGCGTCATCCCGCACCATGTTTGAGCTTCAGCCTTTCGAACAGAACGATCATGTAACTCCTTTAACATTCTGCTGGATTCAGACCGCATCCTGATTCAGCGAGTATCCCACTTCAACCTTTTTCTGCATTCACAGCGCAGCGCCGGAGCTGGAGCTGGAGAATTCATACGAAGCCTAAAAAAAGCAAGAGATGAAGAGACTGCTGTGAAGCGAAGGTGTGAGCTGTCAGTGCGGCGCAGCGTGTTAGCCCGAGGACAGCAGCAGAGAAGGAGGGGAAAAGTGCAAGTTCAACACAGTTCAAGGCAGAGCTCTTAGGGGATCGTTTCTTCTTCTCTTGATTCTCCGTCCTAAATGTGGAGCGTGGGGGGGGTAGGAGTGTTCTGCACACAGCTAAAGAAGAGCAACAAAAACACATCATCTCCCAGATTTCCTCTGAGCGTGCTAACTTCTCTGACTAAATGAAGGCTGATACGCCACCTCGACGTGTCGCTCATTTCCAGGGGAAAAGCTGCAGCCTTTGACTTTCTGATATACCGCACTAATCCATATTATCTTTCTGATTATTTTAGGGATCGGAGCGCGGCCGTGACAGGGAGGGCGAGCCAGTCAGCGAGCTGCACATATGTGCCGTGTGGCTCAGATGTTCTGTACATCAGGATCCCCTCCTGACACCACATTTGATATCTGCACCTGTGGAAATCAGACCCTGTTCTCCAGCACGGAAAAATAACACCAGCCCCACCAGCCCGGCATTCTTCAGACTTCATGACACTACGGAGGTATCGGTGTACCGACAGACGCTCAGATCCCATCGATGGAGGTTCATGGTTAATTATCCTGAGCTAAGCACACACACTGAGGGACTGGAAATGTCGGCCTCAGAGGTGAGAGCGTTGCTTACCTCAGGAGTCAGCTGGGAAGCCTCGGCCTCGGCGTTTCTTTACACTGACTGCAGCGTAGACCTCACAGAAATCTGAAAGGAGAAAAAGACAATCTGAGAAAAAAGAGAAACATCACAGCAGGCCACAAACTGAGTCCTCCTGTAAGCCAGGGGTTAGCCCGATCCAGCAGATAGCCGCGGCCCTGCACGGGGAAGTCCACATGGCCACTGATGCATGTGTGCAGCATGAGGGGAGTCTCAGGGTTCAAGGACCATGGAAGTCCCCAGAGGAGGTGATGTTAGATTTTCATGTGACCAGCTTACCACTAAAAGGCTTAGAGGTCTAATCCTTCAGCCAAATGAAGTGTCTCACTTCAGACTGAGGCTCTGAGGTGAGACTCAGTCTCATCAGACTCTATCCTGAGCTGGATGACGGGACGAGCTCCTCTGACCTATTCTCCTCCTTCTCCTCCTTCTTCTTCTTCTGATTACCTAAACTCAGCATGTCACATCACTGGCAGCCAAAGAGAATAATTAGCAGCCACACCTCAACACACACCATCAAGGTGAGGACGAGAGCTGCAGCTGCGGGCGTGTGAATCACGTTTAAATGTCACGAAGCGGAAAAAGATGGTGCAAACCAGACGTACCTGCAGAAAGAACTCAATGGAGTATTTTCTTATTTAGATTAAAACGTCTCTGTCCATCGCGTCTGGACGATATCTTCAAGCTCAAACCTACTTTCAGGCGCCTTATCAGTGTTATCTATGGGTTGTTAAATAAGTATAAGACGTCTACACTGCAGACACTTAAATACAGATGGGAGGAAGATTTGAGTGGACAGATTTCAGATGAGACCTGGAAAAATATTATTGTCTCAGGGATACAATAATACAATTTAAAGTCGTAGATCGACTTCATTGGTCAAAAACTAGACTGAGTAAGATCAGAGACGACTTTGACCCTACATGTGACCGCTGCAGACAGGAACTAGCCTCGTTATTACATATGTTCTGGACCTGTTTGAAAAATATTTTTGATACTTTTTCTAAAATATGTGGTTTTGCCCGTTCTTTGCAATATTTGGAGTGACTTTGGATAATCGCTTATCGAAAGCACAAAGTAGTTTCATTTCTTTTGGTGTACTTTTGTCTCGTAGGAGAATTTTGTTGAATTGGAAGGATGTACGCCCACCTGTATATGGGCTTTGGGTCAGAGATGTTATGTATTACATTCAATTAGAAAAGATAAGACACACACTAAAAGGTTCTGTCCAAAAATTTAATGATATTTGGAAACCTTTTCTTACCTGTTTTGAAGGTGTAGAGGCAAAAGACATTACGGTATAAATGTTTATGTTGTTATTATTATTTTGTTGTCTGGCTGGTTGGGGTTGAGGGGGGGTTTTGGTTTTAAACCAAAAAATATATATATGTTCAATGAATGTTTTTTTCACATTGTGATGATCCTTTTTTTTCTTGATAAACAGACCTTGATTTAAAAAAAAACAAAAAAAAAACAAAACAAAAGCGTCTCTGTCCACCTCAGCGTCCGACTGTTACAGTAACTACATCCCTTTTAAGTCTGATTTAATAATCTTACACTGAACTGGACCAGAAAGCGCCCGCTGGCTCTGCATCAAACAGACTAATAGAGGGTAAAGTGAATTAGAGACATGCTGTAAATGCAGATAACATGCACATCATGTAAGAATGCACAAACAGAGGTAAGAGTACGAGAGACGCATCTCAGCAGCAGACGAGGAAACCGTGCAGCGACACCACGACTGAAGCTCTGCAACAAATCTGCATCAAACAGAGTCAGCTGTCAAAGCTCAGCCCCTCCAACCACTCTGTTTGTGTTGTGCTCTCTTATTCACTAACGTCCTGCTGGCTCACGATGTTCCCTAATCAATAAACACCTGCTTCTCATCAGCCTTGAAATCCTCGATGAAAGAAGACACGGCGTGGATCTGTAGGGATGTCTGAAATCATCACATGGAGTCAGCAGCAGTCAGGCCGCTCCATCGATTACGACGAGAACAAAAGTTTGTCAAAGAAGGAATCAAACATGGATGCTTCGTATTATTGTTTTTGTTATTGAAAACCTGCCCCTGGGAGGAGAAAGTTTCTTGAATTAAGACATTTTTTAAAACTTCTCATAGGCTCATTTTTTTTACTTGTTACGGTGTTACGGCTGCATTTGTTCCCTGTCTCTCCCCTTTTCTTGTTTCCAGGTGAGTCAGCTGATTACCAACGAGGCTCACCTGGTGCCAGTCCTTTAAAAGCTCCTTGCTGCCTGCAGCAGAGAGATGCATTTTTGGTTTGGGGACTGCTGCCCTGCTGCCTCTCCTGGGAGTTTGTTGTGGTGTTTTCGTTTGTGCGCTTTAATTTCTTGTTTATCAATAAATCCCAGTTTTCGTAATTGTTTAAGGTGTTTTTAGTTTTTTTGTATGGGTCATGTGTGGTTCTTTGTTAGCCTTACATGGGCCACCTTTAGTTGGGGCGTAACAACAGGCAATTCAGACCTCATTTTTTTCTTTAAATATTTTAAAGTAAAACATGTTGAATGTGGCTCATATCAAGTACAATGAGACATTTTTTTACTAAGAAAAAGACCAAAAAAACACTCGCTTAGATTTCAGTTTTTGCAGTGACCTTCCTCGTCTGTACTTGCAGTTCACTACAGGAAGTGGTGGGGGCAGTATCATTCCTGCTGTTTACGTCATTCACAGAAACAGAGAAGAAGAAGAAGAAGAAGTTCACAGGCAGCACGACCCAGGTCTGGAAAACAACACCTCAAACTCTGAACCATTATTCTAATTTGCTATTGCAGGTTGAGATTCTCAGGTGTGCACGTTTAAGCAGGTGAAGCAAAACGGGATCCAAAATACTACGTCAGATAATCAGGATTTATCGACTCATCAAAGAAACAATCAGAAGATGAGTCGACGTAAAAATAATCATCAGCTGCAGCCCTACGGGAGTCGTCACTCTGAACACGAGTCGGTGAGGAGTTGTTGATGTTTTTTGGCACAAAAGGTGGACTTCATGATTCTTGATCTCAGCAGCAGCAGGTCTGATGTATTATTAGACTTATTGTGCTGCCATGTGAACAGCTCGCTCTCAGCTCTGATTGAGACTGAAATAGAACTCTATCATTACCTTATTGAACTGAGCATTTTTCCCAGGTTGTGTCATTATCTGATGACAAGACGCCAAGTAGCGCCATGACTCTGTCACCTTTCCAGCTGACTTGGCAGGCGGCGCACACGAGGCCACTCCCACCTCACACTGAGGAGATAATGAATAGAGTCCTCTCGTACACACACACACCCAGGCTCGGAGGCCCTGAGTCATCACATCATTCATTTTGGGGTTTCTGAGGGATTCATGTTGAACGTTACTTTATCCAACATTCAGCAACTTTCACAACATTTCCGTCACTTCCTCGGGAAGCTTTCTGGCAAAGAACCATTCAGGCCCATTAAGAGATTGTCCAATCAAGAGCTCTGTAACAGGAGACGGTTCAAGTCCTACTGGTAGACGATCCAGTCCAAAAAGTGAGTGCCAGGAGATGGTTCAAGCCAATTAATAGCCTGTCTAATCAATGCAGTTAATCTATCAGATATCTTAAGTTACACTGGATGAGCTTATGGCACACTTCCACCAGGTGCCTCAAAGATGCAAACCGTCTGATGGATCTCAGAGACGTGTTGAGGCAGACACACGCTGCAGGTGTGACCGAACATCCGGCTCATCGTGACCTCCAATGAGACGGGAAAGAACGACACAACTGCAACTTGAAAACAAAGCTGAAGAAAAGAAGAACAAAGCAGCGAAGCTGCAGCTAGCATTAGCATCAAGGAAGCTGAGTGTTGACTGCAGAGAGTTCCTCACAGGCAGCCTAAAGCTGAAGCGAACGTGACGAATCAGAGAGTTTGACGAGCCCCCTGATTCGAGGCAGGAAGAGGACCCAAGATTTCTGCTGCTAGCAGCACACTTTTTGAAGTTTTGTGCAGCTGCCGGCTTCCTGTGTAGTGTTTTCTTCATACACTGAGTCGCCTTGGGGGGGTTTTTGCTTCTTCTGCACTCCTGCCCAGAGCAAATATCCTCTGAAGGAGGATGGCAGAGCAAATCTAATCCAAAGTAATCAAATTGAATCATGTGCTCTTTCATCTCCCTCAGTCTCGGTCATCTTCATGCCAGCAAACATTGAAATAGTGCAAATATTTGACACAATGTCACAACTACAGGAAGCATTTCATGTTGATCACTCCCAGGGTTATCAAGTTCAGACGACTACTTACTTACAGCAGGAAAGACCATTTAATCTTTATTCTAAACAGACTCCAGAGGAGAGGTCAGACTTTTCACAGCTGCAGGATTAATGATGAGCTGTACAACCCTGATTCCAGGGAAGTTGGGACGATGCGTAAAACGTAAATAAAAACAGAATACAACGAGGTTTCCCACCGTGTTACATCACCTTTCCAGATTGTCCTTTTCCTCTTTGGCCTGGAGGACACCACCTCCATGATTTACAAACACAGTTTGAAATGTGGACTCGTCAGACCACAGCAGACTTTTCCACTTTGCGTCAGTCCATCTCAGATGAGCTCGGGTCCAGAGAAGCCGGCGGTGTTTCTGGGTGTTGTTGATATATGTCTTTGTCTTTGCATGGTAGAGTTTGAACTGTCACTTGTAGATGTAGTGATGAACTGTGTTAACTGACAATGGTTTTCTGAAGTCTTCCTGAGCCCACGTGGTAATATCCTTTACACAATGATGTTGGTTTTTAATGCAGTGCTGCCTGAGGGGTCAAAGGTCACAGGCATTCAATGTTGGTTTTCAGCCTTGCTGCTTACGTGCAGAGATTTCTCCAGATTCTCTGAATCTTTTCATGACATCATGGACTGTAGATGATGAGAAACATTGTTCTTAAACTGTTGGACTATTTGCTCACGCAGTTGTTCACAAAGTGGTGAACCTCGCCCCATCCTTGCTTGTGAACGACTGAGCCTTTCAGGGATGCTCACCTGTTTCCAGTGAACCTGTTCACCTGTGGAATGTTCCAAACAGGTGTTTTTGGAGCATTCCTCATCTTTCCCAGTCTGTTGTTGACCCTGTCCCAGCTTTTTAGGAACGTGCTGCAGCCATCAAATTTGCAAATCACTGCATTCTGTTTTTATTTACGTTTTACAGAACGTCCCATCCTCCCTGGAACTGGAGGTGTGCTTTCAAGCATCCAGAGCAGAAACAGAGGCGCAGCTCTGGTGTTTGTCAGGTCTCAGGTGAGACACTCAGGTAAACGTCTCTTCAACCAGCACTAGTTTGTTTTCCTCTGCCGCTGTGGTGGTTTAATGTGGCCATGCATCTGATTCCCGGGCTAATCCATATGCTAAGCCAGCTCTCAGCCACTGGGTGAGGGATAAATATGCATGGACACAGGCGGGACAGATAAGAGGGCCAGCTGCTGGAGGGCAGGGTTAACCCTGGCAGCACTCATCCACTGTATATGTTCTCTTTTAATTTGAGCAGACTAAAGAGCTGCGCAGGTTCGTCCTGAAAGCACAGAACACGCATTAAGGATTCAGCGCCGAGCAACGTCTGAAAGCCTCTTATTTGGTGCTGGGGCTGAATCACCGCGATACTTCTGTGGTAAAGACCAAAAAGAGCTGAAAGGAAGACGTTAGAGAAAATCTAATAAAATTCTGCATCCAAAGAGAAATAATTGCAGAACATATTTGTGTAAGTGCAGCACATCTGTCTTGTTGACACTGATACGAGTGTGTGTGTGTGTGTGTGTGTGTGTTTTCACCGTCTTAAAGCGATAACAAGTTAACCGCGTTATTGGAGTCATTTGTTTGAGAGAATTATAAGATCAGCTGGGACCTGATGTCACGGCGTGTTCGGTAAACATCAGCAAGAGACAGTCAAAATGAGAGAACACACAAGTAAACCGTCCACACACTGCTGAAGCATTTCACCCGCACAGATCCACACATGAGCTCCGGTCTTGTGACGCGCGTTAGAGCACGACTCTCAGCTGCACCATTAGGTCAACGCATGATGTTAAGGCTAAGCAGATGGCGACTGCAGATTAAGGTACAGAGACCACGGTAAGGTTTTTAAAGCATTACAGAAAATAAGACGTTCGCTGGAGCCTGTTTGCAACCGCGACCAGCGACCTGACGACCAGACAGGAACAAAGAGTAACTCTATAAAGCTAATTGAATATCTGTTTATTAACCTCTTCATGGCTCCTTTCTGTCTCTAAGTGAATCACTCCTTCACCTGAATATCTCTTTCAGCTCATTCTGCTCAATGTCATGTGTCTTTTCACGCTCTCAGTGTGATTAAAGGTTTGTTCTTAACTCTGTGAGCGAGCGGCGCGTCAGTAAACACAGTCGACTCAAAGAGGAGCGTCAAACCCACCTGTTTGATCGTCTCACAGAAACAGAAGCTGAAGTTTTCAGAGTTCCACAGACGCAGTAAATACTCTGAGTCTTTGTGTAGATTAAAACAAGTTTCTAGAATCTGTCTGAAGACGCATAACCATGGAAACCCCGTTTCAGCGTGATGAGTTCAAAGCATGTTCAGACCTTTGCTGCAGAAACAGACGGGGGGCAGCAGCGACTGTCAAGCAGCTAACATTTAACAGTGTCACTAAATGTCATAAGACAGAAAGCCCTGAAGGACGGTCACAGGAAGCCGAGCGTCAGAGGAAATCGTCTTATTTGATGAGACGGGGCGAGTGTGACAGGCTGAAGGGATGTCTGTTAGCCGCCACCGCCGCCGCCACCACCGCCACCGCATTCCTGGACCAGCTACACAAAAGGTGAGATTTATGATTTATGGGACGTAACCGTGTGTTTGGATTTTACGAGAGAGAGAGAGAGAGAGAGGACAGAGCTGACTCTCTTAAAGGAGAGCGATGTTTTTAAAGGACACTCGTATCATTATAAAAGAAACGCCGTCTGATTTAGAAAACGAAGAACCATCCCGCGGCCCCCTGACGGCGTGCGTCTTCTCTCTCCGAGGCGTTCTCTTCACAATAAAGAAAATCCGTCCTGCGAGCTGACGGCGTCTCTGACAGCCAGTCTCTGCAGCCATTGTTAATCTTTTTAGACAAATCTGACGTTTGGGACAGAGCTGTTTGTTCAGAGCTCCACATGAAGGCGACGTGAACCTTTTATTCTTAATGAATGTGAACAAATGATGGCAGGAAACAATGCTTTAAAAGTCAGAGCTGACAAACCTTTTGTTTCATCCAGAAGGATCTTTAAAAACTGCTCAAAGGATCAATTAGTGACAAATTCGGGGATATTTCAGTCACACTTTTTAATCTGGTAACAAAAAGTTTCACAAGGTCTAAAATAGTTCTTTTGCATGTTTTACACTTCTTTTTATGTTAAATCAGATGTTTTTAACCAACTCGGACTCTGAGATCCACAGGGAGGGGTCTCCTTCTGGTCCGGACTAAACATGGTGAAGCTGCGTTTCAGTTTTATGCTCCTAAAATCTGGAACAGTCTTCCAGAAGACGTGAGACAGGCCTCAACTCTGAGGATGTTCAAATCCAGGCTGAAAACAGTTCAGTTTAGCTTTGACTACGACTGAACGTATTTTATCTGCACTCCTCATTTTTAAATTAATTGTTTTAATGTTTTAATGTTTTATTTTATTCTCTCATTTCTTTTCTAATCTTGTGATTTTTATGTTGCTGTAAAGCACTTTGAGTTGCCTTGTGTATGAATCGTGCTCCACAAATAAACTTGCCTAGCTGCACGGTGAATTCATGACAACCCTTTTTGATCATAAATAAGAAACTTTTATCTTTTTCTTTCCAAGCAAAGTTACAGATTATTGTCTGATTTTAGCTTTTTATAAGCAGGATTTTCAGTTTCCTCGTTTTTTTTTTTTTGTTTGTTTGTTTGTTTTTTTTGGGGGGGCATCTTTGTCTTTATTTAGAGGACAGGACAGTTGATAGAGGAGGAAACAGGGTGAGAGTGGGGAGTGACATGCGGGGAAAGTAGCCACAGGTCGGACTTGAACCCGGGCCGCCCGCGTATATGGAGCGCAACCTTAACCACTAGGCCATCTGCGCTCCAGTTTCCTCGTTTTTATCGTCGTAAACTGAGCACACCTGAGTTCTGTGAGCCGCTGAAACTTTACTTTTGATCATTTTAGGAGGATTTCTACTTTTTTTTTCTACTCAGGCTGCTAAAAACATAAACTAAACACTTCTTTGACTGTTAAACCTTTTATTTGATGTACATGTGGCTGATCATCACGACTCAAAGTCAAATTAAAGATGCACCAAATCTGTTGGAGACTCTTTTCAATCACTGAATAATTGAATCTCTGGTGATGAGACACACAGCGCTCCTCTTCTTAACCTCACGCTCTCCGTCTCTCTTTTTGAGCTGAATACGTCTGCATTTTGGTCCGTTGGTCGAAGAAAACAAGACATTTAGAGACGTCCCCTCGGGCTGACGGGAAGTAAAAAAAAAGTCATTTTTATTATTCTGACATTTCATATCAGCTCTAACCTTTTTACAGCAGGAGCAGGAACAAACCGACGTGTTTCTCTTCCCTCCATCACTAAATAATATTCTAGCTGCAGGGCCGAGCTGCTGAATGGTTTCCGAGCCGAGCTGCAGACTGTTCCTGACGGCTGCTGTCATGCCTACGACCAGGCCTTTCTGACAGAAGTGGGCTAAGTGCTCTCCACGCCAGAGAAAGGCCTCAAACAGGAAATGTTGCAGGCTGGCTGACACGGTGCCAAACCACCCGCTGAATCACATCCATCTGTTTGCATATTATGCAAATCACCCTGAGTTACTTAAGTGTAAATCAGTCTGCATGTGTGAGTCTGCCAGGGAGAGCGCTCCTGTCCAAATCAGCTTACAATCCAGCGTGACACATTAGCAGCGCTCTCCTCAAACGTTCCACCTTTAGCGTCCTCCTCTGCGTGTAAACTGATGATCCCGGGAGACTGCAGAACAAACTTCATCTCCTTTATTTGGACTTTGTTATAGATGAGTTCAGCATGTATCCCATTAAAGCTCATTCCTCTTCTAATCCAATTCATTGTTCCTGCACGGCTCGGCGTATAAAATAAGTCATTTCCACACGGGATTAATCCCACCGTCGTGCCTTACTTTTCAGAGCAATCTGCTGGTTTGCATAGTTTAAAAGCTTAGCTGTTACATGTGGTCTGAAACACACACACACACACACACACAGAGCACTGTAACCGAGCCAATGCTGAGATTGATCAGCTGGGCGACGTCCAAATTAAAGCCTGTCCTCTGCAGACATGCCAGGCATAATAACTCTCCCTTCTCTTTGCACTTTTTTCTTGGCGGTGGAGAGTGAGGAAAGAGGGAGGAGAAAGACGGAGCGCGTGAGAGAAAAAGGAAAGCACGAGGAGGAAAAAAAAAGGTGCAATTGGATAACGTGTTCTTGACACCCTTTGCAGGAAAAAAGGAATGCCTGGCTCTCAGATGTCTGACCCATTTCTGCCTCCCTCTCTCTCTCGCTCCTCTCGCTTTCCCTTCCTTCCTCTAATCTACAGTTAAAAAGCGCTCTGACTCAGAATTTTTGGAGCTGCAGCAGAATGTGTATTTCCATCCGGTACTTAAACACACACACACACACACACACACACACACAGAAGCGCCCACATGACGAGCATCATGTACAGTACGGCGGTGAGGAAACTGGAACAGGAAAACAGAGCGAGCCGCATTTTAAATGACAACATTTTACATCCACTGTGTGGGCTTTTATATATATATATATATATGTGTGTGTGTGTGTGTGTGCCCATTGCATCATGTGCTGTATGTGTCCTACAGTATGCATAATAAGAGGCCTGTGTTCCAACAGGGATGGTTCAATAATCAATTATTCACTGGCTGGAAACACGCTGCTGCTCGCTCCTGATAATAAAACCAGCTGGCACAACCGTTAAACGCAGAATTGATAATTATTTATATATCCGCAAATTTCTGAGGGCTGAAATGAAGTCACATTAATCTGTGATGATGGATGAATTTAAGTGTGATTACTTTTCATAATGAGGTGAAATTTCCCCTGGTAGCACGCTGCGTATTAGCATTTTCACACGGTGTTCCGAAGGCGTCTATATTTAACCCTGTGTGTGGTGTACAGTGTGGTTACAGCATGTACCTGCATGTTTTAACCACATCTTATCAGTCACAGGTTATCTGGAGGAGCTCTGTGAGGGAATTTAAAGGGACAGGCGCTCTTTTTCCCCGCAAAGCAGAGCTTTTCAGATCAGATGCAGTTTTTAAATCGTTGTAGGAAAGAAGCAGGAGAGGAAGGATGCAAAGTTTAAAGCTCGAGCATGAAAATAAGGTTGTGTTTGTGATCTTTACTTCAAGCTACACGTGCATCACATTTAAATCCAGTGAAGCAGGTGAAGTCTGCAGGTTCAGAGCTGCTTGAACTTGATCAGCCTCAGCCGCTCTTTGTTAAAATGTAAAATTCCCGTCTTCTTCTCCTCATTTGTGCTTTTAGCGGTTCAATCCCGCCTGATTTCAGGACAGCAGAGCTACATTAGTGCAGCTCTTGATTCAGAGGCTGATTGCTTTAAAACATCAACCCTCTCTTTACTTTTTGGAGGATTTAAGGAAACGAAGGATGAAGGTTTACTCCAACAGTCTGAAGGCGGCACATCGCTCAGAGATTCTGACCCACAATCCTCTGCACGGGAGGAGATGCATCACGCTGACCAGCCTGTCGAGGGAGCGCAGACAGATGCTGCAGACTGAGATGAATGGATGGAGAGTAAATATCAAAGTTCAAGGAGCACTTTACAGAAGGGCACGGATGAATTCTTAATTATCTGCTTTCAAAATCTGTTCCCCGTTGTTTTCATGAGCTCTGAACTTTCAAGCTTTTTCTTCTCGGAGCATCGTTGAAGCGTTGTGTGAGCGAGAGCCGGCATCAGCAGCACCCGGAGGTGACCTGGCAGCTCTCCAGCAAGCAGACCAACCTGCACACTTTGTTCTGAGCCCTCAGGCTCCAACACTCCAAAACTGGTAGATTTACTGTAGTAAGAATATAAATAAAAGCACCGAACTGAGAAGGAAACATGCAGATTGAAAAGCAGGATTTGACCTACTTTGATTTGAAGCAGCAGCAGCAGGAGGAGGAAACGTGGAGCAGAAACTGAATACAGCTGCAGGAGAGTAAACAGTAAACACACAGGCTGATATCAATGAGATACAATTACAGCAACGCTGAGCTACATGCCACAGCATTTCCTCTGAATCCATGCTGAAATAAGACACCTGTGCAGGTGTGACAGGCTGCACCGCTCACAGAGGTAACATCGTCATCACAGAGATTAAAGGAGGGGGTGATATAAAAACGCTGATGACGGATCGATGGCAAATGTGAGCGACCTTTGACCCTCATAAAGCTCAGAAATCAAACTCGCCATAAAGTGATGAGAATGATTAACAGGAGCGTATCATCTGTGTCTTCCAGACGAGCCATAAAAACAGACGGTTTGTTCCTTTAAGTTAACGAACGGCGTTTCAGTAGCAGACGAGCTTAAGTGTCAATCTGTGGAAAAAACACGGGAGAGAAGGCTCGAGCAGGCCGGGGTCAGGGGGGAGAGAGAGGTCGCCTTCGGTCAGCTAATCCCCCGGGGTCAGATAAGGGTCTGCCTGCACACGTGCTCACCCAGTAAACACACACACACACACACACACACACACACACACACACAAATCAACACACACTGAACACATCAACACAGCTCAACACATGATCTGTGTACGCTTTCCTCCTTTATGCTAGCTGCTAGCGGCTAAAGTCAGCCGGTTATAGCGCTCCGTTTCTCTCTCCGACACACACACACACACAGAGTCACACACACAAACAGCGGGTCAGCATGGTCAGAGCTGCCTGCCTTGGCGCAAAAGAGGACTACAGATGTGAAAGTAGAGAGAGCTCACGCCGGGAACCAGCTGGAGCCCGTCCAACCTGGACAAGGGTCAGGGACGGGACTGAGAGAACACAAGCAGCTTTGGGAGCCTGGACTCTGAGTGTGGCTGCTGTCTCACCCTGGGCGTCCGTCCAACCAAATCTATCACTGTTTGTTTTTACACTTTGTAAACTTTAGAGGTGTTTTTGTTTTCTAAAAATCAGAAGAAGTGTTATATTTATAGGGCTGTAAAAATCCAGCAAAGTCCAGCGTGCAGGGGGAACACGTGGAATAAAAAAGAGAGAGAGAGAGAGAGAGAGAGAGAGGAGTGCTTTCCTGTTAAACGATAACACAAGAGATCTTTACGTCCACCTATACCTGCAAACATTCAGATCTCCACCCTGAAAACACCAAATCCAGGTGATATCTTTCTAAAACACAAATCAGGATGCAAACAAATCCTCTTGAGGGTGTTTGGAGGTCTGTGACCTTCATTAGGAGCCTATAAATAACTTTACCTTCATGCATCTGCAGCAAGCTTCAAGGAAACTCTGTCAGCATCTCTGACACATCTGTAAACAGACTTTTGCTCGGCGTAAATATCCGCTAAGTTATTTTCTAACTCTTGCAGAGCGGTTACACTTTAGAGACGTTATAAACGAACCTCGTGTCTCTGCTCAGGCCTCCGTCACAGCCACAAAACACCTCCTCTCTCTCCCCAACGACGGCTCAGAGAGTCTGCAGGAACACAGATCAATCCTTCTCTTGTGATTTACGACAAACACGGCTGAGGTTTGTTTTGACACGCAGAGTTGTTCCAGTGTTTAAAGGCTGTTGCTCCACTCTGCGGCATCTTGCGTTACACAGGTCTTGTGCAAAGCGTTCAGCGCTCTTCAGAGACGGTTTAGAGCGAGCTGTACAAACAGGCGGCGTGCCGCGCGGAAAAAAATGAACTGTGGTTGCTTTTGTGTATGTTCAGTGGCAGAGCATTAAACGCTGGGACATGCTGTCAGAGCCGCAGATCTTAACTAAGAATAGCAGCCTGCATGTGTGCGCTTATCAGATGTTAATGCACACAGAGAGAGAGAACTCCTATTAACGGCTGCATGTAAACCCCCTGAACTTGTGTGTGCAGTGTTGACAGGGCCTCAGCTCCTGTGGGGGGGGGGGTGGAGTCGGGGGGGTCTGCTGTACACTAATCACAGAGTGATTGCCTCACACTTTGACTATTGAGTTTCCTGCTGTCCGGGGCCAGCTATGTGGAAGGAAACATGAGCCTGTCCTCTACAGTGTACACATGGAGACGCTGCAGAAAGACACAGCTGTCCCGCGCACACACACACACACACACACACACACACATATATATACATGCATGTATACAGCATTTACACACAACACAGCTCTTTTCACATGCCAACACATGCAGAGCGGAGGAGGTTCTTTCAGTATCAGCGAGAAACTGAATCGACTTAGTGTCTGCTGCCCGCCAGATTTCTGTTTGATTGGCTGCGGTTGAGATATCTCAGATGAGGAATGTGCAGAGCTGCCAAATCAGAAAGTCTCTTAATGCTTTTTCAAAGACTTTTTCACACACACACACACACACACACACGCACACACAGCCGGAGGGCATTTGGCATTAAGTTGGCGTTCTGGGCCTCCCAGTGTGATGCTCTCCATCCCTGCTCTTGGCTGGCAACACAAACAGGTACAGATGAAACACTCTTCCTGGCTCAGGTAAAACAACCCGGGGCCAGGGAATAAACGCCCCAAAGAATGCTGCAAAAAAATACAACCACAATATCTGGGTTAGAGCGAGGCTGGAGGATCAGGAGAGGCTTTCTGTTACATTCACGCTGGTTTCCAGCTCAGTGTACTCTTTATGAGCCGCTGAATGCCCTCACAGCAGCTTCAAGATACAAATTTAATTATGATTGTATTTTTAGGGCAGACCGCCAGCACGCTGACTTTTGTTTGAGCTGAACAAATTTGCCTTTCATCAATGCAGTAATCACCTTTTCCCACAAATTACACCCTGAACAAATTAAAAACCATCCCAGAGTTTGAATTCAAAGAATTCAAACAAACTGTACGTGACACCTGGTTCGGAAACATGACTACAGGCGTTTCAAATGTTGCTTCTTATGGTCATAACTCTCTTAAAGATGAATCCGAGTTAATAACCGTTAAAATTTATCACGTTCCAGTCTGAGTCCTCTGAGACTTTTCTGGAGTTTGTGGACGGAGTGAGAGCATGAAGAAGCCCCTCCCCCTCTCCAAAACACTCACAGACAGACTCCTCGCTCACAGCTGCAGCCAGAGCAGACGACTGCGTGCTAATGAATCACGCTAATGTTTGTCTCTGGATAGAGGAGGAGTTCTGACATTCAGCCATAAAAAAAAAAACAAGAACCGTACCATAACATGTGATATCATTTTCTATTTGTTAGAGCTACAGAGTTCTCGTTCAGGAACCGGTATCGGAGTGAAGGCATCAGTATCGGTACAGGACTCTTTGATTGATTCTCGGCCCTTCATTCGATCCATCTTTTTTAACCTGTTTAAGGTTGTTGAGTCAACATCTTCTGCGCAGTCTCCTTTAATTCAAACTGAAAATTATTTTTAAATTATTTCTTGAATTAATCCGTTTTTTCTCTCTCAACACTGTCAGACCAGTTTTCAGATGCTAATTATTCTGGAACATGTCTGCACATTTTTCATCCTCACACTCCGTTTTACCAAACTCACACATGAGAGCAGGGCTGTGATTGGCTGACATGGACCTGGTCTGCTGAATGAGGATGAACAGGAGGAGAAGACGACTCTGCCAGAGAAAATAAAGACTAATGATGATTCTCATGATGATTTCAAACTATCTGCTGTGATCTTGAATATCTGGAGCTGCAATATTATAAAAACGTCATGTTAGCATCCATTCAGGTGATGACAACCATCAAATCTGCACATACAGGAGGCACATCTTTGATGTGAGGGTTTGCACAGCAGGTTTAAAAGGTTAAATCCATACGGACGGCGAGCGTCAGCATGAGGAGCCTGCAGTGTTGCTATGGAATTAAAAAGGTCACTTCACCCTTTTTTAAGTCATCTGATTCAGGTGAGTCACGCCTGTAAAGTGTCTCTGACGACGAAGATGAGGAGCAGTGAGGAAGAGCAGCTAGAAGAAAATGAAGAGGAGGAGGAGAGGAGGAGAGGAGGAGAGGAGGAGAGGAGGAGAGACAGGGGGATGAATCATAAGCAGCTCCAGCATCGCGGCCAAGTGCTGAAATGGTGTCGAGCTGCAGCAATCAATGGATCCATAAATTAATTTTCACTGATTATTTTAAACTCAGATGAGTCCCTTTGGCTGACTAGCTTAGCTGTTTAGCTGTTAGCATAAGCTAGCTGCTTCAAGTGATCATCAGTAAGTTTAGCTAACTGTTCAGGCTGATTATTTTGATAGTTTCAGCAAACTTCTCCTGCTTCTTCCTTTATTTCACACTCGTTTCCTCAATCGTCGAGTCTGTCCCTTCACACTGGCACTGAGAGGTGTGTGTGTGTGAGTGTGTGTGTGTTAAATATTCCCCTCTTATGACTGTCTGTGAGTTTAAAGATCACTTCAGAGTTTGGTTGAGTTTCTTTCTCCTCTGGAGTTCTTTGTTTCATCCGTCAGAGCTGAAGCTCAAAGTCTGTTTTCAGACTCTGTAATTAACTGTGTTTAAGGTCAATATGTGACTAAAAGTTTGAAATAGTGAAGTCTAAAGACAAACTGTGCAACCAGGTCTCACAGTTATGCAACTATCTCTAAGTAGAAGTGGCTGCAGGTGTCTGGCTTTAACTCAACTATCAGTAACAGAAACTACAAAGATCGAAAGGTGGAGCTCTGCAGCCGCTTGCCAAACCGTCAGCAGTTGGAACAAGTCCATCCGAATTTCCTCGAGCATGAAAGATTACAAAACTCAGACCAATAAAACTGCAGCTCCTCTTTCTGCACAGCCGCCTGTTTATCGAGCTGCTAATTCACGGGTATTTAAGAGACGGGGACCTTGTTTACCCGAAAACAGAAATCCAACCAGAGAAAGAGCATTAAAGCCACTCTGCGGGGGAATTATAAAGGTCAGACTCTTCTGTACTCGTGGCTTCCCCCCCCCCGACATTAATGAAACGCTGACCTATATGCAGAGTGAGCAGGAGCAGCAGAGCGGCCATAGTGGAAGTTGGGCTTGAGCCAAATTTCTAATTGTGGGCTCTTTTTCAGCATCTCTGTGCTCACAGTTATTCATCACCTCAGCAGATAATCTGTTAAAGCATGAAAGAAAATTAAAGGTAAATTTACGAATGGAGTTTTTCAGGTGTGTTGAAGCACGGCTGTCTCACCCTTTGAGCCGTGGAGGACTCAAAGACTAGAGCTGCAACAATTAATCGAATAATCGTTTATTAATCGACTACTAAATTAATCCTCAACTGCTTTGATAATCGATTAAGTCATTTAGGTAATTATTTAAGAAAAAAAGTCCAAATTCTCTAATTCCAGCTTCATAAATGTGAATATTTTCTTCTGTCTTTGCTTCTCTATGGCACTCCTGAATATCTTTGGTTTGCAAACCAGACATTTGATGATGTCATCTTGACATTTTTCACCATTTTCTGAAATTTTATGGACCAAACAACTCGATTAATCGAGAAAAAAATCGAAAGATTAATCGATTATGAAAATAATCGTTAGTTGCAGCCCTATCAAAGACAGACAGCAAATATAAAACACGCTCTCTATACGAGCTGGAGCAGCTCTCTCAGTTTTTTCTTTTTAATGCTGAAAAAGTTTAACAATCGACTCGTCGACTGTAAAGACCTGCAGCTCGTCTCTTAAGGAGTTTTCATTCCCAGTTTTGGGAAGCTTATCTGCACAAAAACGAACAGGCTGAGGAAGTTTTAAAGGCCGGAGGACTCTGTGTCATTTCACAGAAAAACAACAGATTACTGAGGAATAATTCACACGTTTATTGTGCAGATAAACATGTGACTTTATGGCATCAGCCAAACCTTCAAATTTGATTCATTTCTATTAAATTCAATCACCGTCCGTCACTTTTATTAACAGATTCTCTCGTCTCCGCGGCCCACAAACAAACTGAGTCGTACTCACACGTTCATTCCTCGGGGGAGCTCTGATTATAAACTGATTATCTGTCGCCCCAGAGACACAGATACTGGAATCATTATTTCCAGTTTAATCTCAAATCCACATAAAGGGAATCCCTCCATACGGCACATCGCCTCTGTGTTTATGACACAGTAAAAAAAAAAAAATGCAGTCACTTTATTGTCTTGGGAACCGGTTGTTTAATACGTCTGCAAACTGTGTAGTGACTTAATTTCTCTCCCGCTGCACAAACTGCGGCGGCTCTCACGGAGAGAGAGAGAGAGAGAGAGAGAGAGAGTGGAAGCAGCTGAGTGCCAGCGAATGTGGGACGGGCTCCTCCTCGTAAAGTGCTCCGCTTGTGCCTGGCAAAAATAAACCTCACGGGTCTCTGTGCCAAGTATTCCCGTTGATGAAAAGCCAGTTGTGAGTGGCCCCCGTTGTACCCGGGCAGAGCCAAGCTGACTGCTGGATCTATGAAAGAAGAGCGGCCGTGTTAAACGTCCGGCTCTCTCAGGCCAGTTTTAATCATCATTGTTAGCTTCCTGTTGAGACAGAAACCAAATAATGAACAGATCATGTGTAAAAAAAACATTTTTTTTTATTGAATCCAGAAATATTCAGTCTGAGATGCAAAATCTGTCCTGGAAAGCTCTGTTGAAAGGTGAGCGGGCTGAGAACTCCTGCTCACCCTGTCAGGATTCTCATTCGCATAACCACCTGATCACAAGTTGCTTTAAACAGGATTAAAACTCACGTTTTGTTTTGTTTTTTTTCCTAAAATGTGAAAGTTCTGATGCAGAACGTTCTCCTATAAGAGGATCCGTTTCTAACCAGGATCGTTTCTGGTCTTATAAAAGTCGGGATAAAATACAAAAAATAAAAAAAGTGTTAAAAAAAATCAGTTGAAAAGCACAGACAGGGAGAGGCAGAGGGATTCTAGCAAACATCTGTGTGGAAACCACAGCTCAACAGACACAACTGAAAATAAAAAAAAAAAACACCAAAAAAGAAGAAAAAACCTACCGAGGAGGATAAGGAGAAAAAGGGAGGGGCCAAAATGAAACTCAGCTCTGAGAAAACCACAGACTTGGCCGACGTCTCATGTGTGTCATGAGTGTGCAGTGTGTCTGGGAGTGCATGTGTGTGTGTGTGTGTGTTGTTAGAATATCTCGGAGACAGCAGGACCCCCAGCCCTGTGTGTGAAGACGGGTGCTGATAATCTCTTGTCTTGTTCACCATGACAGCATGCTTATCAGTCGTGCAGCTCCGTGGGCCCCTGAATGCAACACAAACGGGCTCCAGCACCACGCTGAAAGGTTAGCCTCATTCTTCTCTGCTAATGAGCGTCGTATTGCCAGCGAGGACACACTCATTACTCTGTGTGCCAGATTTTACAGCAGGAAACGGCGAGGAATTTCCTCCATGGCGGAGAGGACGGAGGATGTACATTACTTTAGAATATAACTGATTTATAAATAGATATCAGATGACTTGGCCTACTTTTTATATAATGTATTAAATGGATTCCTTGTGAGTGGTTTGAACTAAAGCTGAGACGAGGGGTCTGTAAACTTAAAGATACCGTTTAATAACATGTAGAGCGTCTTCATTTATCTCACAGACTTCACAAAGTAACTGAAATAAAGTCATCACCTCCAGCTCCAGGGAGGCGCTCCGAGTGTGTTTCACGATTTCCTGACGTTAGCCGATCAATAACAAAACAAACAGCACATTAACTCCAGGCAACGTATTGATTAATAAACGCGTCTTACAGCCTCACACTGGTTGCTTTGTTTGGTAGGCGATGTGACCTTTGACTTGTTGTTGTAACCTCATTAAAATGTCACATGCCATGCTATTAGCTAGATAAGCACGAGGAGGGCAAAGGGTTTGATTAAGAGCTGTGGGTAATGCAGTTTCACAAGTGACAGATTTGCAGGACATGTTTGCGTTACACGGTTTCATTTCCGTTTAGCAAATCTGGAAATATTCAAGATCCTCTCAAGGGAAAGAAAAAAAATCAGTTTTTCCCCAAACATATATCATGAGTTTAAACTACTTCTCAAGAGCATTTTGGCCCAAATTTGGAGATGATTAAGCAGTTTAACCCTTTAACTTCGCTATATCTCAATGAAAATATGTTGAAGTGGGTAAATCCTGACGGGGTCGTTGTAGTTTCTGATCTTAGAAGAGCATGAAAAATACAAAAGATAATTTAGGTTAAAAATTAGAGTCAGGGTTTATACCCCTCACATTTAAAAAGTGAAAGTTAAAGGGTTAAAAGGAGAGGTAGTTAAAGGGTTAAAGCTCCTGTGAGCTCCACCTTTCAGACTGCTTTAATTTTTGCACCCTGTTGACAAAGTGACACTTCTTTCCTCGTTCTGCTTCTTCTTTCACAGCTTTAATGCATCACTCACTTTGAAGGTTATTTTTCCAGTGATTCTTCAGTCGTCTGGTCTGACACCTACCCCCCCTCACAGCACTTAAAAGCATCAGAAATCGTTGTTTAGGACTCATCCATCTGGTTGCAAATGGTCTCATTTGTTTCTTAAGGTCATAAAGAGGCTTTACAGTTGAAATCAGTCTGTTTGCTAACCATCTAAAAACTCACCACTGGAGCTTTAAGAGAGCGGCACAATCCAAAACCCGTACCGGATGGTTAACTCCGTCAGGTTCGATTTGGTACGTACAGTACGGTAATGCCACCACTTTCCTAAAAGCAGCGGCGGCAGCAGCACAACTAATTAATTCCAGCATTACAAACAGAGGCACGCAGCCAAGTGGGAGAAGTGTGAGCATTGCATAAGACTGTGGCAGCCCGAGAGCACCTGCTCCGAGTCATTAGCTGCATCAGAGAGACTTAAAGCCTGAACTGGGTGTGGTGTGAAAAATTCAGGATTATTTTCAGACTTCTTCAAAAAAAAATTTAAGACATTCTGCAAACAAAACTAAATCACAGACATCTCCCCGTCTTTGCTCTCTGATGGAGGAACTCAGTCCATGCGTGTCTGCATCAGACGACACACTTAAAGCATATGGATAAAAACCTGAACTGACATGATGGTCTGAGGTCAAACTAACAGGAGCAACGGGTCAGAGAGAGAAGCTGTCTGTGAACAACAAGACGCACATGCTTCATTTTCCCATCACAGCTAACCGAATCCAGAACAAGACCGAGTCTGTGTGACCAAGACGGCTCTCAGGCACCCAAATCAGCCTGATTTTATTTGGGCTATTAATGAGTAAAAATAACCGCGATGTAAAGACACGCGGGCACAGAGAAACCTCACAGGCCCATTTTCTCACCCAGTGGACTGAATCTAAGTCTAAAAAATCTCCACACAAGAGCTCTTTGATGAGGACCGTGTTGTTTTCCACGATGCATCCAAACACAGTATGTTCACAAACACAAGCTATACTGTACACGGCCGCAAATCCATTAGCCCAGTTGCAGTGCAGAAACCCGTGATGATCAGATGACATTTTGTGGTTGGCTGCATTCGCCCTGGCTGAATGGATCCTATGAACCAACCTACAAGTCCATAGCATATGGGTGCTGATCTAATTAGTCATAGGGAAAAACACAGACGACGTGCTGGAGCGCCTTGGGGCCCTGCTCCTATAGCATGAGCAACAGTCAACTCAGGTCAAGCAGAAAGAAGAGCAAGAGAAAAACAGGCATGTCCTTCACTTTGCAGTTTATTGTGCATTTATGGAGGAGGAATGTGATGCTAACCTCCGCTAATCAGCTGTAAGTATGTCACCTTCAGTGACCTGACAGCTGCCGGGGAAATGTAAGGCAGGGTAGCGACGTCTCGAGGTATTTCAGTCGACGTATGTGCGAGCAATGTCGCTGCTCCCTCAGAATAATAACAGACGTCTCAGCTCCGTGGCGTTCCTCACGCCGAGACGGATCACGGGAGCGTTTTTTTCCTCCACTTTCTTTCATTTACCTTCAAAAATCAGAGACAGAACAGGAGGAGATGAGAGGCAAATCCTAGGATCACCCCTCTCACCGCGCTCAGCGCAGGAATAGCTCCTGACATATTGGCCTACCCAGCATGCCCTGTGCCTCTCTAGACAGCTCTGACATCATTTTACAGCAGATACAGACCAGGACATCAGCTGCACAGCCGAGGTTATATAAGTGAACGCTGCATGTTTCCAAGCATTAAGCGCTGCTGCCCCACCATGGGGAACAGGCGGGGATGGGAGAAGACTGAGAGAAGGAGGGAGGGAGGGAGGAGGAGGGAGAGGGGGGGGGGGGGGGGGGGGGGGCGAGGAGGCCGGGAAGAAAGAGAGACAGAAACAGGGTCACAAAAAGAGAGGCCCACTGGGGTGCTCGCTGCTGGGAGAGACTGAAGAAGGTCACCTCTGGCCCCCTGAAGGAGCCCCAGCCGAGAGGAAGAGGGAAGGAAAGAAGAGGGGAGGACAAAACGGGGGAGGAGAGGGAAAGACACGAGAGACGACACGAGACGAGGAAAAGAAAGGCGAGGAGAGGAGGAGAAGGGGAAGAGAGGGGACTATATGGAGCAGGTCACATGGGGCTACACCCATACATCAAGTCTGTTCTCTCATAAACACAAACAGCATTACATCACAGCGCCGAGCAGCCAAAGGTTCCTGTTTCTGCTCCTTTCCAGGGTTTAAAACCACTTCAGATGAAGAAAGAGTAAAACTAAACAAATTTCACATTTGATTCTGTGTGTTTGTATGTTTATTTCTGAAGGAAATCGCCTCCAAATGCCTCCTTTTTTTTTCCTCCTCATAGCTCACTCTTTACGTCGTATCCTTAGAGAAAACGTTTATACATGAATGGCGGATTTGTCTGTGGCTAATAATCAACCCGCAGAGAGAACACTGCTATTTAAAAGGATGGCTAATGATTAATGAACGGTGGGCTTCTGGGGCAGCTGATCTGACATAAATTAGCTTTACATATCAGCCTGTTTGGGTCTAAATTATAGGAGTCTGCAGGGATTTAGCACAACATACATTTACATCACAATGATGGCAACACTGATTATCCGTAATGGTTGGTTTAATGGTGGTATAAAAGCTTCTCCCAATTAGAAAAACAGCTTCATGAGTTCTTTCTGGTTAGTTTCAACTGCATGTGCTTTGATTTACTGTAAAAACAAAAAACTGCAGCCTTTCAAAAGTTTGCAGAGGACACCAAAGTCCAATAATTTAGATGTCAAGGAGTTCAAATGATTTGAATCTCCATCCCGTCAATGTGAAAATCCATACACTCTGCCTTTTAAAGTGAGCCCCAGAGCGCCAGAGGGAAGGCTTCTGTTGCCAGCCTGATGGATTCAACTGTGAAAGCATAGAGCTCTCAGACTGTCACTTTCTATCAGCCACACTCCAAGACAGCACTGTGAAAAGAAGGCGACTCAGAGAGGAGACCCTGGAAAAGGGCTGTGAGCGCTTACATTGAGTGATTTAATTATTACAGTGCCGTAACGTGGCGATGAAGGCGCTCACAAACATAAACAGAGCTGCGGATGCACTCACTGTCACCGTTATATTCACGACGTGCTGAGGTCAATCATGCACCCAGATGATGTTTATGCTGAGGATTTTCACATGGTCTGAGCGGACCATTAAGAGCCAGACGAGCCTGTCAGCAGCCGGTCTGGACCTTCAGACACCAGGGAGGACGTCTGAAGTTCCACTTTGCAACTTTACCCATTAAAGTTTCAGTTTCAGAGCTCTTATCTGCTCTTTGTGGTTAATACATTTTGATTTTCTGCATAAATAGATCAGAAACTTTTCATTAATATGGCTGAAAAGATATCAGCGGAATGATTCCTCAAGCAAACATTCTAATTCGATAATATTTAACGTGATTATACATTGCTGACTGATGCTATTAGAGACCTCCCTGCTGCACATGAGCTGCAGACAGTGCTGAGATCACTGCAGACAGTGGAGCTGGTGCACCATGTGCTGGAAAAACAACATAATGAAATCACATCTGAACCACTTCCAGCATCTTCTGCACGTTTTACCAAAGTTATCCATCAGAAAGCACATCCGAGATGTAAATATATGTTTGTCATCTGCCTCGTTTACATCAGTCGAGCTCTAATTATCATCAGTGCGTTCATGTTAAAGCAACTTCTGAGCCAGTTCTGCATCCAAGCGGAAAAATAAACACACTTGCGTTGAGCTGTGCTGTAATCTGTGGCGTGTTTATCCCAAACGCACCTTTATGTTGCACGGCCAAGTCCCAGGATGTGCAGTAATTTAAACCCCCAACCCCGGCTGTTTTGATGCAACACGCGCTGAGCCGAATTAGAACAGTCTGTTCTGATACCAGCGAATTCTGATGAACACACATCACCAGATCAGGCAGTGATCATCCGGCCTGCATGACAGTGTCAGTGTTACAAACAGGAGGCAGAAAAAGACTCATTAGCTCTAAATGCCAGCCTGTGCCCATCACGGGGACTAATCTACACAACTGTATTAGCAGAGATGCATGGATTATATGAATGTTAATGACCCAATTTTCATTAAGCACGTGGAGATGAGCAAATGCAGGAGGACTGGGAGTGGGTTTCCATCCCAGTATCAGGCTTAAACCCAGAGCCAGTGTGCAGCTCTCTCCTGCACCACCTAAAGGAACCATATTAAGGTCAAGTCAGAGAGTTGAAACACAGCCTATAGGAGGAGCTTTATGGATGTATTAAAGCCTAAGATCCTTATCGATTAACCTATCTGAGTGCATGTGCACGTGTGCATGCGTGATTGGACCATGCGCGCGCCAGAGTGCAGCAGGCATAAATCCAAGTTCGGGCCTGCGCGCAGCACATGAGAGTACAACACAACACGGCACAAAAAAAGGGCTCCATGAGCGCCCTGCAGTGATATCCGGTAACGCTACACTGACAGCGACCACCGAGCACACGGAAACGTCAACACCAGAGCCGGAAAGGCTGCAGAAAAACGAGGTCCGAGCCTGAATCCCGGAGCGAACACGGTGTGTGAGCCGTGGCTGCTGATCCGATCTGTCAAACCAGCAGCAGCAGCAGCAGCAGCAGCCCGAGCTACTCGAGCTAGCACCGCCAAACTACTGCACGGCACAGGCTGGGAGATAACGACACTTACCGGTGGTTTTCCCCCACGCGGTGTGGACACCAGCCTCGGGTTGGATGTGAGGGCATTAGGCGGTAATGACGCGGGAGACGGTCAGCGGGGCTCCTCCGGTTTCTGCACGAGTGTAGCGGCGGCGCTGAGTGGCTGTACGTCCCCCTCGCTCCGAGCCCGGTTCCTCCGCTACGCTGCTCCGCTTCTGCTCCGCCTCGCGCTGTCAAGTATCTCCCTCCTCCTCCTGTCCTCGCTCTGCTCCCCGTCCTCCTTCCTGCAAAGCTTTCTGCTGGAAATAAGGAGTTCGCTCCCCTCTCTCTGCTGCCTTCCTTACAGTAGCGTTTGGACGGGCTGCAACGACAGGAGGCAAAGAACCAAAAAAGAAATACTACACACTCGCTCCTCCCTCAGCTTATGTACAGTAGAGTCAGAGTGTGTGAGCACTTATTAAAACTATCTACTGCTCTCTACAGGAGCTCCACTGTAAGGCACACACACTGTACACAGACACACTCCTCTCAGTCAGATGCGGATCATCCCTTCAGCCTTCCTTCAGTCGCTTCCTTATTTATTGACTTCATTATCAGTGTGCTCATGCCCCAGCCTTCCTCCTCCTCCTCCTCCTCCTCCTCCTCCTCCTCTTCCTCCTCCTCCTCTTACCGTGGAAAGGTGAGATCAGTCCACCTTGTGTTAGGTAGATGAAACATCACAGGTAAGGTGATAAAATACTACTGATGGATTTAATCCTGATATCAGCTTCTATTGAATCTCATAAATAAATATATTAAATATAAACAAATCATGTTATTGAAATATTTTTAAACATATATTGTATTTCTCAGGATGAGTAATTAAAAAATAATGCTGGGACAGCAGGTCACTGAATGTCTTTCCAACCATTTATAAGTATTAAATATCCTCGTTTATTTCCCTAACTTCATTTTCTAACACATGTATATGAAGGAATTATTTTGGAATTAAAATCAATTATTATTTATTCCATTATTTACTGAATGAACATTCCAAATGATGTTTAAAACAGCGTTAATGTTGGTTTTAATCTTCCTTTACTAGCTTATTTCAGCGCTAACTCAGGCTAAACCAAATAATACTACATTTATTTACTTGTTTATGTATTTTTATTTGAGCTCTATTTAAGCAGGATGGTCTCATTCAGATTAAAATCCTCTTTTCCAAAACACAAAGTTACAGACAGAGAAACAAACACAGCGTTTAATAACAACAGAGCCATCCAGGAGTCCTAACAGGGACTCAAATGTCCAAACAGCCGAGCTAAAACACCCACATCCTTTAGACCCTGCCTCCATGACAAAGACTCGTCCTGTAGACGAAGGTGGACCAGAGTGTGACCCCCTCAGGTCACCAGAGCGGGCCATCCAACCCGAGAACACGACTCACGGGGAGTCAGAGGTTTACAGTTTGTCATGAACCTCAAGGACGCATGGCAGGCAGGCGGTATCAGCCATATGGAGACACTGTGCAGAGGCCTGCATGTATAAAAGATCAGCACGGTCCTAAATAATAATATAAAAGTTTATATTAAAACAAACGTTTCAAACATTTACCTGAAATGTTCTTTTTGTTTATCATGAAAACTTTTGGTAAGTAATAATATAAGTTTCTCCAAGGAAGCCGACTTTTTAAGATAAGATAAAATTATATAACATGAGATAAATAAGATAATTGATCATCCCAGAACAGGGAGATTCACCTTTTTCATTAATATATGTTTTTACAAATTTATAACTTTTAATCATCTCTAGCAGAGGTTTGTAAAGGCTTATTTCAGTTTTTTTTTGCGTTGTGGCTTCCACTGTTTGTTTTCATCACTTTCTCCTGTTTGTCTTTTTTTTTTTTGTCTGTGTTGAAACAGAATTTTAAATCCAACCAAAGCGAACCTGGAGGTGCTTTAAACCGGGTCAGGGTCAGGTGTTCTGCTTCCTCTCTGTTGTCTCTCCTGATGTTGAAACCTTTGTGGCCCAGCGTATATGAAAAAACTCTGCATTAAGCTCACTGATGAGTCCTGGATGTCAGGGGATGGCTGGTACGTCGGTCGAGACTTCCTTTCTTTGCGTCCGTCCCTGAGAGATGAGAAAGTAGATGCATCGAGAGACTTTGAAGAGTTATCTGACCACAGCAGCTATCTTTGAGATCTGTGAGATCTGTGAGATCTGAAATTACATTTTTTCTTTGGGTTAAAAGTCTTAAATCCAATGGAAATAAATACACAATGAAATGGGTTTCAGAATCTTTGGGTTGTTATCTGACGGTGATACATCCTCTGGAAACACTGGCACATTTTTCCCCGACTGTCCGTAAAGCCACTTCAAGACTTTCAGCCAAGACTTTGATTTTCTTCTGCTGCTGTTGGTTAAAGTCTGACTGGAGGTAGAATTAAAAAAAAGACATCAAAGAGCCGATTATTAGCTTCACTTTAATGCAGATGTCCATTTATTGAAGCCACATTGGATTAGATGCCGATGGGAGACTGCAGCCTTGTTTTCCATCCCCGTGTCCCTGACACGGATTAGTTTCCTGCATGCAAATGAAAAGCTACCGGACAACAACAAAACGAGTGCCACCGACAGAAACCAGAACGCGGTCAGCACCATAAAGCTCAGGCTCTGCAGGGTCAGATAGAAAATAAAACAAACTGCAAAGAAGAGGAGAAACAATCAGCTACTGCTTTAAAAATGATTCAAAAAGTTCATCGTCATACTGGCAGGAGCTCTGCAGACAAGAGGACCACACTAAAGAATCACCACTTTCAGAGCCAGTATTGATACTTCGTCCCAACAAGCAAATATGACAGCTCATATTGGCTCATATCGTGCTTTTTATGGTCTGTATGACAATTATCTAAAAAAAACGACCCTGCAAAAGCAACAGAGTTCTCTCTCTCTGCTAACAGATCCGTGACAGTATGCGATATCGATTTCATATCCACTTGCAGCCGCTGCTGTGCACCATTCAACATATTTAATGGCACACAAAAAAAAAATCTATAAATGCACGAACGGATCAATGCAAAGACTGAAGGGGATATTATTCTCCCTCGTCATCATATCTTCGTCTCGTATAAACCTGAGGAGAAACGTAATCCACTTATTTTGATCGAAATCAATGAGATTAAAAACAGCTGGAGAAAGGGAACATTCCTTCCTCTACAGAATGACCATAAAAGCTCAGAGAGGCAGAGACCATCACGGGTCCAGGGCTAAACCAAGCCAAGGAAAATCTCAACATATGGCAAAGTGATCACTTCTTTATTCTTCTATTTAGACTGAACTCCAGCGCGCTGCCGGCACGGCTCACTGTATGAAATAATGTTATGATTCCAAAGATCTCTGCCTCCTCTGCACGGCCTCAGATTCTGACTCTGAGCCGAGCCAACGTGTGATGATTGAAGCTTCCAAACAGATTCTCTGTCACTAATCAAGCAGATAAATATGCAGGAAATCAGCAGCTGTGAGAAGGACACAATCTTCCAGCTCCGGATGCCCAGAAGTGTGACATTTACATTTAATGGCTTTCAATTGCTGGAGACGGAGGAGCTGAGAGAGAATAAAGGTTCATTTTAAGTGCAAATGCTGCAACACACATGAAAGACTCTGTTTACCATTATTGATGTCTATACATGTGTGAATGCCAGCCTCTGCAAGAGCAGGGAGCAGGAAGTTACTCTTTAATAGCACGCTCGGCACGGTCTAATTCCTGCTTCAGTTTCCAGGAAGAGTCTCCTCAAAGATCAGAAGGATGTCATGTGGAGAATTTAAACATGCTTATGACTTTACTCTGCTTCTTATCTCTCCCTAAAGCTGCCATCGCATGCATGCTTGGTTGATTTAGCATCTACTGTAGTTCTGCTTCAGTTGCTGTGACAACCCTGAGAGATCTCAGATAGAGAGGAAGCAAATGAGCAGACTCCCCTCTGCTACTTGGCCAGCATGATAAACAGACTTCCAGAGGATGCTCTGGATCGATTTCAGGACAAGAGGAAGGACTACATTTCCCAGCATGCATGTGTGACATAAACTTCTCACCATTACTCTCTCAGATTCTCTAGATTATCTTAAATCTTTCTGTGTTGATGTTTCTCTCCAGACAGCGGTCATGTGATTTCCCTCCTGCATCGTCCCCGTATGGAAACAACAACCCCACGTCTGAGGGTCTTTCAGGGTAAAGACTGCAGCAGTGTTTAGAGACTGGTCTGGACTACGTCCAAGTCTATTGTTCTACCATGCTCACATGTCATATGTGGACTGAAAGAATAACGGCAACAAAAACATAATCCCTCCATGGTGATGAGAAGCTTTTGTTACTGGACCACAGAATGTGAAGTCTATTGTGTGCAGGAGGAAAAAAAAGCATCTTTAGATTCAGCGCAGCGAACATGAAGCTGCTGCAGGCTGTTCTTACAGTCACACGTTTTAAACCTGCTTTCTGTTGGATATCTGAGCTGATGTGTCCTCATACTACATCCTGTCAGCTCTGCGACTCTGCACAAACATGATGAGTGCATTATGCATTCATACCCAAGGATCACCTTGAGTTCTGCCTTTCAGCACAGAGACATTCAGACTTCTTCTGCAGAAACATGTTCGATTCACTCCTGGGAGGATTTTTCTTTACGAGCTCTCAGTGACCTTCAAGACGGAGCGAGATCATCAGCAGAGAGACGGACTTTTCAGAGTTATTTCAACGTCTGAATCAGTGGCGATCCTGATTCATATTTTTCATCTGCTGGCGCAGCAAACACCACGGTGAACACGGCAACATCCGCCCAGCATCCCGTGTCTCATTCGGTCTCCTTACAGTGGAAGCATCAGTAAAAAGTTCCAACCAGGCGTGTGACAGCATGAATTTCATGACACTCATTTAGGGATGAAACAGAGCTGATTGGACAACAAAGCGAGGATAGAAGTAAGCAGCCAATTAGATTCATTTACTCCACCTCCGTCAGCATCTTCAGGTCACCTGATCTCCAAGTTAAATGTTGAACATTAGACTTAATAAAAACAGTTTTTGCAGTACATTCTACTGTACTGTGTTTTTATATAATACTCCTTATTTATAAGCACATTTGTCTTATTCAAAAACAGCTAACAAAAACAAATGGTGGTGTTTTTTTGGGGGGGGCCTGGAACAGATTAATGGCATTTCAATTCATTTCAATGGTGAAAATTAATTTGAGTTACGAGCTCCATCATGAAACAAATTAAACTCATAAGTCAAGGCGCCGCTGTACTTCTAAAACTCACAGAGCAGAGAATATTTACCCGTTTCTGATAAAAATATAAACAACCAGAAGCATCAGCAGCAGCAGGTGAGCTCACAGCAGGAAGACGTGACGTGCACAGCTCCTTTTCCTGATTCTAGGCTGATGTAGAGCTCAGTAGACGGTTCTGTCTCTGCTAAAGTCCAAACAGGAAGTTAGTTTGTATTCTGCTTCCAGCCGTTTATAAATCACAGTTAAAAGAACAGCTTCAGACTGGTTTCATGTTTGTTGATGAATTGGCCGGCCCGCATTCGTCTGCGGCTGTGAGCAACATTTAACCACCTGGAGGGACAGCGGGGGTCGAGAGTCTCTGGCACCTTTATTTTGGCGGGAAATTGGGAAACCCCTGACTTTCACCCCTGACTTGTGAATTGGCTGGAAATCCATCCAAAATTAGTCCACTTCTTTCACAAACACAAAAATAACCCTGAACATCTCCAGAGCCACCCTGAGAGAAGAACATCTGAACCTCAGAACTCGTCTGGAATAAGATCCTTTTCTTTTCTCTTTTTTTTTTGTCATTAAAGACACAAACAGCCGACAGTGATGCTGCCAACCTCCAGCCTCCAGTGTCCAATCAAGCACATTAATTAAGCGCCCATCCTCCACCCCAACCTTAGCCTTGGCAGTGTATTATAGATGTCACTCTGACTCTGACATTGGCGCAGAGGGTTGGCACCGGACACAAGTCGTAAAGCGCCGCCTGGTCCAAGAGGACGTTATTCCTGGAGAGAGGCTGGACGGTGGAGGAGTCAGAGGACGTTACCATGGAAAGGACATCTGGCCTCAAGAAGGGATGGGTACGCGAACGAGCGCGGGGATGGACAGATGGATAACAGCTCCTTGAGATGGATCTATTCCCACCACAGACTGCAGGAAATATGGAGGCATCATCTGGAAAGTGATGGGGGGGTTCACCACTCCACTTCTACAGAAGCGTTAGTATTCAAATGAAGTCAAAGCGGGAGTATGAACATGGTGAAACTGCTCCCCGGTGCTTTCAGCTCGCACAAAGATTTCTTTGTCTTGGTTTTAAAATTTGATGCCTGCAGATTTAGAGCCCAGAAACAAAGAGAGTGATCCTGTAACGCAGCAACAAGGACTGCAGTCTGACTTTAATGCAATCTAAATGAGCTTTATGTGGCTGTGGTTGTGCATCTAATTGCATTAAATAGTTTTAATTGTTTTTATGCATTGTGTTTATCCTGGTAATGATCCTTCCTCCTCTGCAGAGCTCAGTGTTCAACGACCCTTGAAATAAAAAAAGCCAGAATGACTCATTTAAAAGCGTTAACGGCCGTACGGAGGGACTCATATCAAACTTTTAAATTCTTCTGCTGCTCACATCCAAATCATCTTTAAATCTGCAGGAAGTCTGAGCAGGAGCCGAGATGTTTGCTGAAGTGCTCTGGAGCTTTAACTCTGAAACTTTGAGAGCCGCTCTCAACACAAAGAGGAGACTTACTCCCGTTTGGTGTCACGATATGAAAAATGGGATTAAACACGATGCAAACACAATCTGTGTTTGATAAACTGGATTAACCCTTATATTTCCTTATCCTATTGTAGTGCTGCTCTGACCTGTGTGCAGATCCCAGTGCTCACACAGTCAGGGCATTAACCGCTCCATAATCTCTGTTACATGCATCCACAGCGTTAAATCAGATTAGATTACATGTTATAGATTACATGTTGTATCATGAGTGAGCAGCACACACAGGTTTGAATACAAGTTAAACAAAACCCAAAGCTCTACAAATATGTGAACCACATACACACATTCAGACAAGCTGATCAAGCAGATGTGTTCACAGTCTGGTTCAAAAAGTTTGTTTTTTCCATGATTTATTTTATGTAATTTGTTTTACCAGGTAAAGAGTGTTTGAGAAACTCATTATTCACGAGGTTACTGCTCTACTTCTCCTCTGTGAGGACATGACGGGGACTCAGCAGCTGTTAGCAAAGAGGCTCAGAGCTCGCCTCAGCTCCACCTCTTCACTCAGACAGATCGAGTGTTAAAGTCACAGATGAAGCCGCTCCAGTTTAGGCACTTGGTGGTAATTTAACTTCACAGAAACACGAGAAAAACAACAAATCAGAAAAACGTTGGTTGGTTTGTTGCTTGGTTAGTTGCTTGCTTGGTTGGCTGGTTGCTTGGTTGCTTGGTTGCTTGCTTGCTCGGTTGGTTGCTGGGTGGTTGGTTGGTTGGTTGGTTGGTTGGTTGGTTGGTTGCTTGGTTGCTTGGTTGCTTGGTTGGTTGGTTGGTTGGTTGCTTGGTTGGTTGGTTGGTTGCTTGCTCGGTTGCTTGGTTGGTTGCTTGGTTGGTTGCTTGCTCGGTTGCTTGGTTGGTTGCTCGCTTGGTTGGTTTCTTGGTTTCTTGGTTTCTTGGTTGGTTGCTTGGTTGGTTGCTTGGTTGGTTGCTTGGTTGGTTGGTTGGTTGCTTGCTCGGTTGCTTGGTTGGTTGCTTGGTTGGTTGCTTGGTTGCTTGCTCGGTTGCTTAGTTGGTTGCTTGGTTGGTTGCTTGCTCGGTTGCTTGGTTGGTTGCTTGCTTGCTTGCTTGGTTGGTTTCTTGGTTGCTTGGTTGGTTGCTCGCTTGGTTGGTTTCTTGGTTTCTTGGTTGGTTGCTTGCTCGGTTGCTTGGTTGGTTGGTTGCTTGCTTGCTTGGTTGGTTTCTTGGTTGCTTGGTTGGTTGCTCGCTTGGTTGGTTTCTTGGTTTCTTGGTTGGTTGCTTGGTTGCTTGCTTGGTTGCTTGGTTTTGCCTCCTTGCTTGCTTGCTCGCTTGGTTGGTTGGTTGCTTGCTTGCTTGGAGATCCAAAGCGAGCTTCTTTTTTCCGCCGTGTGTCTCAGTAAAAACATCGCCACATTTCTTTTCTTTCGTCTCATAATTATGAAAAGTTAAAAATCGTCTGTGTTGTTTGAAATCCAATAAATGAGGTTATTATGCTGCATCAACAGGATGCTCTTATTATAACAAAAGACTAATCAGTGATAATGAGAAGAATAATCTGTTCTTAACAGCTGATTAAACGTTCTCCGTGTGTCACAGACGTCATTCTTAGCTGAGGTTTGAAGCAGCGTGACAAATGTTCTCGGTGTATTTGTGAAACAATGAGCAGCCTAATTGAAGAGCCCTCCTCATGTTTTGATTCTTTGTTATTGAATGTGTAATAGAAGCTAACCTCTGTGGAGCAGGAACTGAAGGGGAACAGGCAGAGTGCTTGTTCAGTCCTGACTCTGTGATTCTGGAGGAGCAGAAACTGCTTTAAAGTCGTGTTTGGAGAAACAGGTCACGTCTGCGCCCACATGGCGCTCCGTGTTTATGTTCTCCTGAGCTTTTTGCTGACTGTGTTGCTGCGATTGTTGGTAAAGCAACAAAAATTAAAACCTTACTTATATGTCAGGCTGCACCCGTGACATTTTCCAGCAGCTCCTCCTCCAGGAAAACCCGGACTACCAATGAGCCTCCTAAGCCGTCCTGAATATGAATGCAGAGCCTCCAAAGGAGCTTCACTTTGCAACGCTACACTTTCCAATTAGCCCCATACATTTCTGCAGCATAGCTCCTTTGTCCAAATGCAAACAAGTGAGAGTTAATCAAATAAATGACTGTCAGAGCCTGATACTGGAGAGGCTCTGCTCTGAATAATGGATCAGTCCATCTGCAGCTGAAAGGCACCAGAACCTCCTCCTGCTCAGGATGGAGTCCTCTGCAGATTGAAGTTAACATGTTGTTCTTTGCTTCATACACACACGCACACACACACACACCACTGCCTTAAAGGTTAGGCTGTGATTCATTATTCATCTGCTGCACAGCGCGCTGCGGCTCAGAAAGTTGTTCCTCAAGTTGTAAAGACCAACTTTGCTCTGAAAACATTCGTTCATCAATTTTAATTGAAATAAAAGCGACGTGCGTGATTGTTTAGAAGCATTTCCTTAAGTGCGTTCGTTCTCTTCGTTGTGTCTCATTAGGAGAAAGTGCTCTGAGGTAGATTTCTGGTGATACGGCGCTCTGAGGAAAGTTCTTCCTACTTGGGTTAAATACTCGAATCTGATTGGTTAAAGCTGCATTAACCAGGCATCAATTCTCCACAGTAAATGTGGTAAAAACGTTCGAGCTCCGTCCATCTGATGCAGAAACGTGAAGTAATTTGTCTCATAAAAAGTCTGATCAGAATCTGTTTCATCTGCTCTTCCAGCTCTCGTTGTCAGCCAGGTCTCAGCGGGTCTTTCTCATCCTTTTCGGACTCTCGTTAGTGGAATCATCCCTCACTTCACATCATCTCTTACCTGATTTGATGGACGTCACATGCAGAGGCTCCTTCATGCCTCAATCTTTTCTAAATTGATGTTTTTCCAGCGTGTAAAAAGACTTCCACTCTGTTTAGAGCAGTAACGGACTGATGTATTCATAATTTGTGATGCAGCTTTTTGTTGTTTGCAGAGGAGCCGTCCCTCGCTCTCTCTCTCTCTCTCTCTCTCTCTCTCTCTTTGAAATTAAAACATAAACACACACGGGGAAAGTGTTTAAGTGTCGCAGCGTTCAGGTTTTTCATCTTTATCTCACAGCTTTCAGCATCACTCGTGGTCGTGTGGCCTCCTGCGGCTCCGTCTGTGTTAACACTCTGCTAATGCAACGTTTGAAAGGCATCCAGCTTGTTTTTTTATGATGGAAGGACACAGAAAAGGTGCAGCAGGTGATTTTAGTTGATTGAACATAAAGTCTGCAAGGTCAGGACTTGTTTTACAGCAAGCAAAACTTCAGTCACACACTCCTGATGGAGGTTTAGTGCAGAGCTGAGCTATCCTGGAGTCATCCGAACACAAACCTGTGACGTATAGCTGTGCATAGAATCATTCCGCTCTACATTATCTCTTTAAAATCTCCCCTGCAGTCTGCAGTGAAGTTTTTATCGGCCCACCACACAGGATTTCCCTCCCCTGATACCATCAGTTATTATTCTCATGCCTTCCTATATTATTGTTGCATCTGTTGGTTTGAGGGAGAAGAATCTGAACAGTTTCTCTCACCGTGCTGCTGTAAACAGCTCACTGAGAGCCCACAGGAAGAGAAGAAGAGCGTGCGAAGACCCCGAGTGAAAAAAGAGGACAAACAATTTAACCCAGAACATCTCTGTGAACCCACCTGCAGGCTGCAGACTGAGTTTCCTCTCACATTACAAACTTGCTGCCTCTTTAACACCATGCTGCTGCAGACTGACGCTTCACCGTCTTAAAAACATCTACAGAACTCAGCTTTAAACTCCAACATGACTTAAAATGACAGAACGGCTTGTACATCGTCTTAAAATCATGATTTCCAGGGATGTGAGCTTGTTTGATGGAAGCTGACTTTACGATAACACACTCCATGATTCAGTGAGTGTTTGACCTTACAATGCTGCCTTAAAAACTCAATATAATATTAATGATAGCAGTCAAACTTCATTCAGACTGCTTTGAGAAAATGCCCCATTACTCCTGCAGCTGCTGCACTCTTTTCTCTTTTCTGTCCTTTTAGGAGCCGCTGAAATGAAAGCGAGTGTGCAGGTTAATGTAGTGTGCAGCAGCAAGGAGTGAAAGCCGTTTTATCTCCAACAAAAACTGAAGGAATGAGTCGAATCAGTCGTACTTTGTTAGGAAATGAAGTGGGCACATGCTGGAGGCAGAGAATTTACTACACAGCCAAATAAAGTCTTTATATGTGATTTTAAAGGAGCTGCAGTGTGTGGATGACTCGTTAATCGATGGGAGGAGAGCTCAGAGATCAGCGGGGGACCACCTGGGGTCAGATTTAAAAGAAATGCATGCCTGCATAAAGCGTGCATGCACCGCTTCCTACAGCTGGTTTTAAAAGCAGCTGAATGTGCAGGGAGGTGGTTGAGACCGAACCCTTTAAAGGGATATATGCTGGAGATGAAGAGCAGAGGAAGAGACCCTTTGGTTTGTTTATTTCACATTTCGTAGATGAGAAAAACTCCAGGTTTTCAAAAATCGAGGTGTGTGACGGCGGCCGCATGTGCAGCAAAATGTCCCTCAGCAAGAAGCGCTTCATGCAGATGAGGTCTGGCTCCTACAGCAAGCATTCATGGGTCATCTTCAACATAGAGTTAGTTGCAGTACTGCTTTTGACCTGTAGGGATGGCTGTGATGGAGACCATTAAAGAATGTTTAAGGCTGTTTATGGGAGTACATACCACATGTCTTCAAAAGGTGGCGCTGTTCCTATCACCCTAATGCATGTGAACATGAGTCCAGAGTGGGACTGTGATGATGTCTGTTAAGTTTGGTAACGATCGGCGAATGTTTGTACAATGCACTTCCAGAAGGTGGCGCTATTGCAGTAGCAGATAATTGAGCATGTAGATGTGTTTGAATGATGACTTTGATCATGTGTGTGAAATTTGAAGCAGATTGGATGTTGTTTGATGGAGCTAGAGGCACTTCCTGGTTAATGGCGAGACATCAGAGTTTGATGTGTCGCCATGGACACACTCTTTACCAACAGGACATGACCTGATCAGTGATGCTTCACGAAGGCCTGAAAGACATTACTGAACACATTTCAAAAAAGAGGATTTTTAACCACAGAGTGAAACATATGACTTCCTGTTGACAGTAGGAGGCACTGTACTTAAAGGTGAAAAAAGCATTAAGAGGTGTTCAGGCCGTGACCCTGAACACATCACAACTTCCCCTGGCCACGCCCACTGAGTTACAATTTTTTTTTTAATTTAAAACATTTTTAAAGATGATTAAAAAGCAAACTGTGGGAAAAGTTTGTTCAAATATTCATAAATAATTAAAATCAGACATTTAACTCCAAATTCCAAACTCTCTGTTTCGGAATTCACTGTGGTCGTAAGAAACTTTTTTGTAGGTCTTGGTTTGATGGTTTTACACAAAAATAATTCAGGGCTGTGGCTGAAAGTCGCCCGGGGGGCTGCAGTTTGAAGCCTCTAGGGGGCGCAGTGGCGCACGGATCAGCACAGTAGCACTGGATTCATAAACTTTCAGCCATTACTGAATTTCGTGGCAGGTTTTAGTACGACTTGACGCGCACACTGAAGGCACACAACTTGGGGTTAAAGAGAGGGAAGAACCAAAGATTAATCCTCAGGGTTTCAAGAGGGCATCACCCCAGTTTTAGGGCTCGGGCCTTAAACACTGAGGACGAGGGGTTTTAATAATCTAACTAAAGCCTGATATCTACTCTAACCTTCGAAAAAGACCAAAGTTTAATCCAAAACCTCACCATCGAGTGTGTGCTGCTGCTTCAGCGCTTCATTCAATCATGAAATGTGATAACAATCCAGCTCGAGATCATATTCACAACATAACAAATTTTAAAGCGTTTACTGAAAGATAAACAAAATAAGAGGAGGCCCGCCTATTCAGGAGACAAAGAGCGGCTGAATTATTCCTCCAAACACCCACTGAGCTGTAATAAGGTGAACATTATCCTGATTACAGGCTGCATTGTGCTCATAAATTACTGTCCTGTTATTGTCCAGTGACTCCTCAATTTGTCGGAGTGATATTCTTCATGTTTCCATAGCAGCAGCGCTCAGGTTCAGCTCCAGGCGCCGTCATGAGCCCGTTTGGCGTTAACCTGAGAGTTTCTGATGAACCCTGAAATCCTGTTAACTGGGTCAGTGATCAGAAATCCAAACTGGAGTCATCCACGCTCCTGGTTGTGCTCACGCTGACGTCGATGCTGTCGTCCCTTCTTCGACTGCACCCCCCACACACACACACACACACACCCCTCCCCTGCAGCCTTTCATCACAACAAGATTCATATCTGGTTTTAGACACAAACAGCTTATCTTTGAAACATATCCCCAAACTCATTTAGCAAACTCCTCAGCCGTCCGCGCCTGTTTCATCCCTTTGTGCCGCGCTCCTGAGGAAGCTGACTCATGTTCATCATCGCAGTGGGACATTTGCATTTCAGGCCTATTTTTCATCCCGTCTATTTTTCCCCCTCAAAGGAGAGGCACTTTGATGTCCCTCAAATCTCATTATGGCTGCAGCTCAGCACCAGCACGGACTGATTTCCTCTGCTTTCTGCGGTGGCGGGGAGGAAATGTGGGAGGCAAAATCCCTGTGGAGCTCAAACTGAATGGGTACGGCCGGTCACGAGGGGAAAGTCTTTGAAACGCACAGCGCCAAGAGCCTCATTCCATCATAGAGGTGTCGCTTGTTTAGCGGTTATTAGCAGGACCTGGCGTGACGGGGAGGTGAAAAACACAAGACACGTGCAGCCTGAGACGCAAGAGAGCAGGTGCTCAGAAGATGAAGACCGAGCAACGACCTGCAAGACTGAAAGATGAGCTGCAGTTCAGGAAGTCCTGTTTGCAGCATTGATTTAATGCACATCTTTTGTTTGCAGCCTGGTTAGAAAAACTAAAGTCTGCAGGATTCAGAAGGAACACGGGAGATCTTTTCATGAGCCGCTGCACGCCTCACGGTCCCTCCACCACAGCAGAAAACTTCCCTTCTGCTGCTCCCACTCCTGCATGTGAACTCGGGTTCAAGGTTGCCTCCTTGATCCAACCACTGGACTGAATAATTCATCATATAAACGCTCTCCTCAGACTCCACTTTGTTCTACCCTCCATCGAGTGTAATCACAAACTACATACGAGGCGCTGAGGCTGATTTAAAGAGCACGGCTGATTTACTCGGGAAACTGATGGTTTTTCTGACACTTCAGGCAGCGGAGGTCCTGCTTCTCATGGAGTCATGATTTACTTTCTAACTTCTAATAAATGACCTCATTTCAATCTCTGATGTCTGACATGCTCTTTATTTGAGCTAAAAGATGCTCCAGCTTTGCGTGAGGCCCTGCTTTAAGTCCTGAGGTGTCAGTCTGTACAAATGGAGATCATAACTGTCGTGGCAGGAACCAAGAGGAGGTCAGGACCACCAGCAGACACAGCCCATGAAATATTAAGCAGCGTATTTCCTTCCCTGAAATCCCTCTACAGACGAGGCTGGTGCTGAGATTCTAGATGTTTCCTTCATTCATCATCCCATCGTCCAGCAGCAGCGATCGCAGCGTGTGTGCAGCAGACAGACGATGAGTGAGAGATATCCTCTCTCCGTGTGATCAGACTTTGGCACCAAAACCTGTTTGTGTTCGAATGTTTGCAACATTACAGCTTGTTTACGTCCAGTCGGCTGCCAAATCCTGCTGCTCGACCGTGAAGTTTAGCTTATTACACGTCAGGAACATCCACCGAGCGTGAACGTCAGTGTCTCCTAACAGGCAACATATGGAAACATGGCTGTGAGACGCTGAGGTGTGGTTACGCTGTCTCTGTGAGCTTCCTGCGTCCAGACCTGACCAGAGTATTTACATCCAGGAGGACAAACATTTCTGCAGCTCTGCTCTTTTAATGCAGACGATACAGTCAGGGGGGGCTGTGTGTGTGTGTGTGTGGGGGGGCTGATTATGTTATGGCTCACAGACTCTGAAGACTATAGACCGTCCTCAGGGCGTCTACAGAAATCAGAGAGAAGATAAATATTTAAAACAATCATTCAGAAACTTAGCAGGACGTCCAAAAGCTCAAAACACACACACACACACACACGCACACACACACACACACACACACACACACACACACACACACACACACACACACACACACACACACACACAGGCCATGTATCAGTCAGCTCCATGACTGTTTAATTTAAGCAACAGGTATCAGATTCTGACCACATTAGTTCAGTTTAGGGGCATCAATAAACAGTTCCTGTTAAAAATGGTTCAATCCATCGACATCAATAAACTTTATGCTTAAAGAGACTCGGAGGACTAAGAGATCCTAATCCACAACTTAAACTGAGATTATCAGCACCAATAAATGTTATTTATGGATATCTGACATCACCACGTCGGCTGATGAAGTTTATCAGAGAGAAGAGAGATCTGAGTTTGTCTCTGCGGAAAACGATTTCTGTGATTACTTCAGTAGAGATGGTGGAGCTGAACTGACAGACAGAAGAAGGACAGAAGAGAAGAAGAAAGATAAACAGGAGAGTGATAGAGCACAGGCTGAAGGCTAAAACATGAGCTAAAGGCTAAAACAGGAGCTAAAGGCTAAAACACAAACTAAAGGCTAAACCACGTGCTAAAGGCTAAAACAGGAGCTAAAGGCTAAAACACAAACTAAAGGCTAAACCACAGGCTAAAGGCTAAACCACGGGCTAAAGGCTAAACCATGAGCTAAAGGCTAAACCACAGGCTAAAGGCTAAACCACGGGCTAAAGGCTAAACCACAAGCTAAAGGCTAAACCACGAGCTAAAGGCTAAAACACAAACTAAAGGCTAAACCACAAGCTAAAGGCTAAAACACAAACCAAAGGCTAAACCATGGGCTAAAGGCTAAACCACAGGTTAATCTGTTTTTGCTAACGTTCATTCAGCCCACATGCAGCAGTTATTCTGCAGTGATCATTAAAACTTGAGAGTCTGTAAATAAAATAAAGAGTGAGGTTACTTTAGCTCTGATTGGTCAATGAGCAGGACAGAAGGATTCACTAACGTTACACGTTAGCCTACAGATACACGTTAGCCTACAGATACGTCTCAGAGATCCACTTCAATCTAAACAATCCGTCTACTAAACTACAAACTAATAAAGTTTCCTTGTTGTCACCTTTTGATCCGATCTCCATTTGTCTCCAAAACAAACACACGCCTCAACACACCTTGTTAGGAGTCATGTCATCACGACAGTGTCACTGTGATCCACTTCAATCAGAAAGAAATGAACATCACTCTCTGACAAGAGATTCATATTCAACACATTCAACATGTTAAACATCTCCTAATGGAGCAAAAACCAGAGAAAACATAGCGCTAGCTTGATGCTAACATATATTGGAAATTGCACCAGTATGCTAGTGGTCAGCATACATGTATATAACTTTGTTTTTGAAACAAATTTTCATCTTTCATTACAGACACGTATCAAAGTTACTCTATATGTCAAAACACGAACAGGTAAATGTTTCCAAACAGGAAGAGAAAAGTTACTGCAGGCTCATGGCTGACGTCAGCACAACTACGGCAAGCTCAAGGTTCCAAACAACTCAAAGCAGTTCCACAACCACTTCCAGACACCAGACGGCCTACTTCAGTCAACATATAACAAAACTTGACGACGACCAATTTCACATCTATTTACATATAAACCCAATAAAACCTGTAAAGTCGACTTTTCGTACACAGAAAATTCACGGGAGGATCTGATCAATACAGAACCCCATCAACATTTTCACCTACCTTGAAACTACTTTTTCATACACAGTGGACTCTGAGTGAAACACTGAGGCAGCATTGTTGGAATTTGTTTCCCGGAGGTTCTGATAAGGCTCACAAAATAACGGCCTCCAAACGCGTGTTTTTCTTTCACTCTGCGGATTCTCTGCTGACAGAATATCGACGTGTGCTTTTCTCTTTCCATTTCTCACAAACACTGAGGCTCAGTGTGTGTTTCAGAGTGTGTTTCAGTGTGTGTCTCTTTTCCACCTATAGCGCAGCGCCCCGATCCAAGCTGCAGACACAAAGTTTACATTCAATACTTTCTGGTCTGGACACAGTCCCAGAGTGGATCTACTCTGCTGCGCTGGCTCAGACCAGCAGGGTCTGCTGAGGTTTTTTCAGGAGAGGAGCATCAACGTGTGTGTCGAGGTCACATGGAAAACACACATGAGCATAAATGAAATAAAAGGAAATAAAGATGTAGAGGAAATGAAAATGAACAAAAGAAAGAGGACGAGTGTGTGGCTGCGTCTTCTTCAGGGGGGTGTTTCTAAAGGAGAGCGTTATCTTTAAGTGCTGTTGGCTCTGATAATGAACAGCAGCTGCTGTCTGTGCTTTTAGTTGATTTTCTTCAACAGTAACAAGATCTGCTGTTTGCTTTTTTTTATAGGACAAAGAGCGACTGGATGGAGGAGAAATATCTGAGAGAGTAACATGTAAAACCTTGAGAGGGACTCGATTATTCAAAGAGGCGTGTTTGTTAGTTCTGCTGCAGAGAAAAGAAGGTGGAAAGTCTTTAACTTATTGACCGGTCATTGTGAAAACGCTCACACGCTCCTGCTGGAGCGAGCGCTGCAATAATGCATGAGCGTGCATTGTTGTGGAGGTGCACAGTTGAAGGCCCTCTCTGCTGCAGAGTGTTTTCTAATCAGTGTTTTACATTTCTGTGGGGAGGGAGGCGTCGTCCTGAGGGAGCGGCTACCTGAACATATCAATAGGTGTCTGAATACTTGAGATAATAAGTGCTGAATTGGTTTTCAGCCTGTACAAGAGAAGAGGAGAGAGAGAGAGAGAGAGAGAGAGAGAGAGAGACGCGCTGAGGGTCATTCATGAACGATTGGACTCGAGTGTGTTGGGATAATAAAAAAACACACACACCTCAGATTAATCATCTTTTTTTTTTTTTTTTTTTTTAGAGGTGATGAAGTTCACGGTTTTATTCACAAAGAGTCCGACCGAATCATGAATTATGAAAAGTGTGATGAAACTGGAAGCAAATGAGGACGTCTGACTGAGAACATGTTTCTCTGGAGTGAACAGCAGCCAGATATCTGCAGGTGAGCAGGTGAGCGTGTGTGTGTGTGTGTGTGCTGGTGCATGTTAGCACAGACGTGTTTCTCTCTGCTGGAAGCAGGTGACGACTCTTTCTTCTCTTCACCCTCACGGATGATTTTCATACATTTCACGTCTGAAGAAACTTTAAGTGACTGAAATGAGCATCGCTGTGACGTTTTGTCTCTCACTTCCCTTCACACACACACACACACACACACACACACATTAATTAGCAGCTCTCACATTGATAATAAACTTACTGTTATTTTTCAACAGATTTTTAAATAGAGGTGCGATCGCTCTGCACGCAGACCTGCGACCCCGAACACCTCGACAGGGCACATCCCCTTTTTTTCACGCATTTCAAAGAAAAGAGGAGGCAGAAAAAAGCTTTCTTTGGATGTGGTTGTAAAACATCTGCGGTCGCAATCGCAGTAATTTATGTGTTGACACAGAGCTGGTAATGGAACCATAATTGAAAAGTGGAAGAGAGCTGCAGCTCTGAAGATAATGTTTTCAGAGTGTGTGTCCGTCTAGAATCGAGAAAGACGGACACCTCCGAGTAACAGCAGGCAGGAAGATTTCACAGCCTGATAAAAGTGAATCCAGCAGGGCTGTTTATGTGCAGACTCCTGCGCTCTGTGCTGCATTGTTTGCTCCCACTATTAAGCGGTGCAATCATGCAAGCCTATGCATACAGATAGCAACTATAATAGCAAGTCCAGCATTTATCCTGGGCCTGTATGGAGGAATAAGGCAGAAACACACTCTTAAAGAAAGAGCATAAATCTGCAGGGAGTTGAATCTACCCCCACGGCAGACGTCAACACACTGCCTTTCTTCAGGGAGAAGCTCTGCAGCCATTGTTGGGTGCTGGAGCTGCAGTAAACACCTCCAGATAATAACATGCTCTCTCTCTCTCTCTCTCTCTCTCGCTTTTTTTTTTTCCTCCAACATAATGCGAGCAGAAAGTTCCTTAAAGAAAGTTTAACACAAGCTGAGCGAGTTCCGATTCCTCTGCACGCCGTCACAGAACGCAGGGAGCAGTTATTGTTCAACACGTCTCTAAAAAAGTTGATAAATGAGTCAGCGGCGGCGGTGACAGCTAAGTTATTTTGATTTATTTGCACTCTTTTAAAATCTACATGTTCCTCATCTGTTCAGCTTGACAGCTCATGTGAAAGTGTGTTTGAAGAGCGCGGCGTCAGGAGCTGCTTTGTGATTTATCTCCCCAAAAAGGAGGACTTTAAACCGTACAGACCATCTGTTTTTCTGCGTAACACAGGAGAACATCCGAGGTTTTAAAACAGGAGATCAAAAATAAACCTTCCATAGGGCCAGGCTGCTTTTAAAGTACGGTGCTGCTCTCTGAAGCCCAGCTTTCATCATAAGATCAAGTGACCCGTCAACACGTATGCCTCTGTGTGACGCCCTGTGCCTGCTGCAGTCACAGAAAACAACGCGCTGTGTGCCGTGAAGAGGCATCCATAGTGTCTGTCAGTGTATGTGCACAATGTGCCTGTGTGTCCATGGCGACAAGATCATGGTAAACAGAGCGAGAAACGATCACAAACACTACAGACGGGGTTTTTGTGCCGAGGGTCAGAGCACGGAAAACAACAGCGCTGAATTAAAATCGACTCATTGTTTGTCCCCGAGCTGCAGCACCAACAGTTTCCCCCCTTCGCCGTGATTCACCGCGCCGAGCAGAGCCCTCTGTTTGTTTACTACTGTTCTGTCATGGAACAAGTGTTCCACCTTGACTTTATGCATCAACAGCTTTGGAAGCAATCCAATTTAAAGGAACAGTTCCTACAAAACAACCTCACACACACACGAATACAGTCACAAGCTAAAGCATCCGTTTGTGTTGAGAAGTGGGGACGATGACGACAGTTGGTTTTACTTTAGGCACGGCTACGATGAAATGCATCTGCAGCGTGAACTCTCATCACCGATAAGATACAGATAAAGCCATCTGGAATAAAAAATAATAATGTTTTCTGCTTTGGGATCAGTATTCTGTCCATATTTCAGATTTTTCCTGTCAGCAACAAGATTCTCTCCCTGGTCCGTCCTTCATTTCCGTCTCTTGTATCTGTTCCACCATCACTGCCTGGCCTTTGGTCCTGGGGTCATAAAGATCATTTTAACCAGGATCTGAGTACCAACCCTGCCTTTTAATGGTACATGTGCAGGAAGTTTTGGTTTCATCTCCTCTGAATCCAGAACCATCAGATTATCTTTAATTCCAGATCATACAGACGCTCAGAGCAGGAGTGAGGTGGTTAAGGCTGCACGCCCCATGAGAGCAGTGGTGTAGTGGTCCCTTGAGAAGTGGGTACGGTGTCAGCGTCAAGGGGGGGCATTCGCGGGCTGTGCCCCCCCCAGTAGATCGACTGTGCCCCCCCACTTCACAAGGGCGAGACCGGGAAAAAAAAAAAAATTAAAGTCCTAGAATTCTTTTTTTTTTTTTTTAAATATATTTACAAAAAATGTTTTAGAGGTACCTTTGAAGTTCTGTTCCTGTTTGGGTTTCATTGTTAACGTAAAGGTTTCGTGTTTAATCGCTGTTTAATGTGTTTAATATTAGTGCGCTAAAGCGCGCATAGTTGTGTGCACACCGGAGGGAGAGGAGAGAGAGAGATACGTGACTTTCAACTGTGGTTTAGTGCCTTCTTGTGGGCGTAAATTTGAACTTTGTACAATCTGTTGAGTGATTCTTAATGTGTGTTTAAATGGCTATCATAGACATAGCTACACAGAAGAAATCCAGTCATGATCAAGACTTTTTGTCTGATGCCGACTCTGAGTGGGTCTACTCTAAATTTTCACCTTTTTTCAAGTAGTACAGGAAAAAAGACGGTTTTAGAACCAGTGAACTGTAAGACTGCTCTATTTACCCAAAAATCTGTCATTTTTACTTTGCTCACTATTATAAAATAATCATGACTTAATTAGGAGCAGTTTGTAGTTACTACTGGTCACACAAGCAGAATGGATGAATGTAAAATGTATTTATCATGAAACAAACACGGTGTTTCGGTTATTTTTTGAACATTTATTTGAATAAAATACTTTAAATCTGAAGTTGACGATGCGTTCTTGTTCATATTTACGGAGCGGTTCGGCTGTTACGGCTACTCTCACGGCATCTAGCTAGCTTCAGGCTAACGTTACTAGGGTAACGTTACCGTAGTAACGTTATCAGTCACTGTGCCTAAAGTTAACCAATTTAATCAGTGAAGGCAGCGAGTACCAGCCAATTAGAGGCAGAGGATGGTGGGTCATGGCGTCACCATAGAAGTGGGTATACACAATGCTGACTGAAAAATAAGTGGTTATACTCCGTGTACCTGCGTATACCCTCGACTTCACCACCGCATGAGAGGAAGCTGCGTCTTTAAATGGATCTGCTGCCGCTCCAGCTGGTTCCTCTACATGTGAGGCCACTCAGACGTCCCTAATGTTTAAAACACCACATATAAATGAACTCAACAACCTGCTGAGCCCAAAGAACACTCGAGGTCGATCCCGCCTTTGAGTGGCCCTCATCTCTTTTCAAGCAGCTATAGAAGTGTCTTGATGGCCTGTGTTTTGGCTCCTGGGCTCCTCTGCATACTAATGCTGCAGAGCGACAGAACGTTCAGCCTCCAGATTCCCTCCGCTCTCACCTTTCTTCTCCTGCCAAGCGGGGCGCCATCTCATCCACGGGCTGAGTGCTGGAGCGAGGAGAGAGCATGATAACGCGCCATCATGAGAATCCTCGTCCGTGCAGTTTGTGTGCATCTATGAGCGGAGTGTGTTGGTGTGTTGAGTGCTGAGGCATGTCCAAAACCCGGTTTCTCTCTGCAATGCGTCAGGATCCCACATGCAAACCCAGCGCCTGGCAGCACGTTCAAGGCCTGTATGTTCTACAAAAACGTGCCTCAAACACATGCCAGCCATTCTGCCGGAGAGCTGGCATGCATCTGAGGAAAATTCAGAATATTTCTCGGTCCATGCAAGTGTGTGAGTGTGTGTGTGTGTGTGAGAGAAACAGAGAGTTGGCTGGGTATTGGGAGCCTATAGGGAGATAACTTCACACTGCAGCACTGAGCCCACGAGGGAAAACACTCGCTCACATGTGGAGCCGCATCTTGGAAAACATACAGGAAGTTCTCCATGAAGAGCTCCTCCAGAAGAAGCTCAGAGAAGACCCACAGAGAGCTCCTGTTGGTTTCCACCAAGCTGCACACAAAGACGTACGCTGGAACAAGAAGTGAGCTACACATGACTTCACCGTGCGTCAGATTATTTTTCATTTTCAGATTATGAATAAAAACCACACAAAGAATCAGCGTCTCTACCAGCAGCTCGTTCATTCATTGTTTTAATTTCTGCAGCAAGAAACAAAATACAGAACAAATTAAAACCCTGACTCGCCAGGAAAAGAGAGACGTGAGTTAAAGTCGCCGCCGTAATCAGGATTAATCACCCAAAGATTGACCGACAGACTGACTGCGCCTCCCTGGAGCCAGGCGGCTAAAGCACAGCTAAAAATGCTAAAGGTTAAACTTGGCTCACGCTGCTTCAACACAAACAACTCAAGACTTTTCCATCTGGCAGCGAATCCCAAAGAGAGAGAGAGAGAGCGAGAGAGAGAGAGAGAGAGAGAGAGAGGCTTCATTTTTCTTCAGTGAGTATCCTCTAAATGTGTTCCCCTCGTGTTTAACAATATTCTGACTGACTTTTCGATCCTCGTCAGTTTGAGAACAACGACAGATTCATCAGTCAAAATCTGAAACGCCGTCTGCTTCCAGCCTCTAATGTCTGATTCTTCTGCTTTTCTCTGCAGATTTTCCCCTTTTAAATGTGACACCGAGCAACCGAACGAGCTGCAAACTGTGTTTCTGTCAAACAGCAAATTAAAGAATAACTTTATTATTAGATTTACTGAAGGCTACGCAGATTTAACAGCCTCGATGTCTTCGTTTTTAAATCAAGTTGATGAGGAAAATAAAACAAATTCCAAGATCTCCGAGACACAACTTCCCAGGTGTTATTAGAAAAACTCATTTAAGTTGAATTTCCAATATTCCTGAGCTTACATTCCCATGGGAATCTCCTGAAACTTTCTTGGAATTTGCCGTAAACCCCGTTTCCACCAAGCGGTCTGGACTAGCACAGTTTGGGACAGGTCAAACCGGTAAAACCTGATGGAGCTGGATGCCGATAGCCGCGTCAGCTAGGTGATAGCATGACGGCATAGCAGCGTGTCAGTGTACCCCGTTAATAAATCCAACGAAGAAGAAAAACATGACGCAGTAAACAAAGAGCGACGATGGAAGAACCTCCAGCAGTTCGTCTTCTTTGTGATTGGTGCGAGGCACTTTGTAACAAAGTTATTACTGCTGTCACACAGGAAGTGATGATTCCTTCAACCAATCAACGGACTGCAGTGTTTGTAGCTCCACCCTCTGGGGTCAGATCGGCATCTCTGTCACCCCAACAGAATGGAACTAAAAAGTAGGATGGTACAGGTTAGGAATTCAGGGTCCTGGTCCTGGTTTTAGTCAAAGAAGTGCCGTACTGAGACGGATGGAACTGAACCGCCGGGTGGAAACGGGGCTTAAGAGGATTCTGTTCTGCAGACTCACCGGTTCACCATCATCTGAAGTCTAGTGGTTGGAGAACGAGTCCCTCGTGACCCAGTTCTCAGAGCTGCACGGCTCAGCTTTGCATCCCCAAACAGAAACCCTGCTGACTGTTATCTACGGTTAAGTAACACTCAGTGAATAAGTATCTCCACAAAACCTCCAGACTCAGTGCCCCCATCAGAGCCCCCATCAGCCCCCATCAGCCCCCATCAGCCCCTGAAGCCAAACAGCAGGACTGTCAGACGCCCTGCAGTGAAACACAGCGAGAGAGAGACTTAAACAAACCAGAAGAGAGAATATAATGACCTTAAACATCACAGCACAGCTGCCTATTAATGCTCTCACACACACACACACTCACACACACTCTCACACACACACAGATTGAAACATGGGTGAAGCTTGCAGAAACAGGCAGTGAGCTATAGAGCATGTTTAAGCCCTCAGCTCACTGTGGTGAGTGTTTACTATTTACATATTCATAGCACAGATGGTACACAGACACAAATGCCCCTCACACACACACACACACACACTCACACACACACACTCACACACACACTGAATGTAAATCGCTCATCGTTTTCACACCGACAGTACTAAAAACAAGGTCGCTGGCTGCGCAGATTCGACGGCGCCGAGGATCAAAGTGCCGCGGCACCGGCGCCGCTCGGAGACCGGCGCTGCAGGTGCAGAGGATTTACCACAGCGAGGAGGCCGATAAGTCCTGCTCAATATTCATGGTGAAGGAGAACAAAATGAGTACATGTCCTCCAAAAAAGACTTCCTGCCACTGTGTTCACAGCAGCTGGGAGATGAATCAGAGAAATCCTCCCATTTCAGGACTAAGCCTCCCGCTCTGGTGTTTAGGCACCGCAGGCCAACAGGATCAGAGCAGCGGGGGGTCGGTTTGAATCCTTCATGTTTGTCTTTATGATGCATGTTATGGAAAGTTGTTGAAGGTTTCTGCAAACAAAAACAGCCTTTGGTGCTGGTTTCATGTGGAACAGTCGTTCTCCTTTGGTGAGTCCATGTTTGAGGAACGTTTCAACAGAAGAAAGCAGCACAGCAGTAAAGACCGCTTTACTGCAACAAAAGCAACTTTATCCAGCCACAACCTCAACCTCAGCGGAGAAGCTCTGAACGCTGGTTCAGTAAAAGTTGATGCGTATAAATAATCAGAGAAGGCTGAAAACACAGCGACATCCCCGGCCTCACTCCTCCACCCTGTGAGCTGCGCCTGAAGGGGGAGAGGAGGACGTCCCTGCAGGCTCAGGTCACGTCTCAGGTCTGTTTCCTGGAGGGCTGTCAGACTGGCTCACAACATCATCAGTCACACCTTACTGTCCCAGACTGCTGAACCATGAGGCCTTAAAACTGCCAATATCAGTGAGCACACAGGAAGAGGACAATTCCAGCTGTGGAGCGGTGATCTGGTCTTCGTTTGTGCACCATCATGTGGTCTAGATGTACTTACAGGCCTCTGCATTAACCAAAGAGGTGACTGCAGAGTCCAGAAAGAGCTCCTGAGGTGGTCTCGGGCTCCACAGACCCCACGGCTGCTCATCACTCTCTCTAAATAACTCCAAAACCACTTTAATAGAGTTCTTGTTTCTCAGGAGGCTGCAGAGAACTGTGCCGCCTCCTCTCATGTTTTACAGGTGTGGAAGCAGCTGTTCTGCTCCAAACAAAGGCTCGGTGGCAGCATCCCTCCCACGATCTGTGACATTTTACCCCAGCAGGTGCAGGAACAAAGCTGCTGTGCCATGAAGGACCCTCCCATCCTGCAAATGGATTGTGTCCCCTCCGCCCCTCAGGCTGGGGGCTGCGCAGCATCAGGACCAAACACCAGAAGTCCAGGTGAGTCTGATACAGAGAGCGGTTAAAGAAGCATTGATTTTCACTCTCCTGATGTAGAAACACTCGGCGATAAATCAGAGTCCTGTCCTGGTACTGGAACTTCCTGTTCTCTGAGCTGGTGTGTCACGCAGTAAAGACGTGAGTTAGTTTACTACATGAGAAAGGTTCCTTTAAAAAGCAGCATTAACTGGCAGAACTTGAGTAGAACCAGAAAGAAACGCCAACATCGTTTCTATTCGAGATTGTACTTCTTTTTTCCGTGTGGCTGCTCGGGGAAAAAACAACCTTTCCTTAAAAACAGGAGAAATCTGGTGTGAAGGCCGAGGACGCAGAAAGAAGAGGAGAGATCGATGGACCTTGGGATTTTAGGCCCACCTGCTCCAGAGACTGATGCACAGCACTCAAACATCCATCGATCCAGAGGAGCTGGACCAAGTTTAGCCATAATAAAACACGTAGTTTGGAGAAAGTGGGAGAACATTGACTCGTATCTGCAGTGTCTGCACAGTAAGTTTGCAGCGCGTGATGGATTTGAAATGTGAATAACAAGGTTTGTCCACTAATACAAATTGGTTTCAGGTCTTTGGACTCGTCTCAAACCTCTTTACTTTCCCCATTTTCCCCTTAGAGAGCCCGGCCAGAGTGAGCTCTGAACATCTCTTTAATCTCTCTCTCTCCACAAACAAAATCACAAGAATGTCACGACTAAATCACCTCATTTCTCCGAGAAAGTTAGGGTCACAACAAATGGATGGAGCTGTTGTGTTGCCCTGATGGCTGACGCCGGCTCACACGGAGCTCATCGAGCCTTTGTGTTGGGGATAATGGGAGATGTGCCGGCTCGGTGATTGCTGAGGACCTGTGAGTCGGACATAAAAGAGCCCTGGGAGAGATGGCTTAGTTTATACTGGAGTGGCCCTGATTGAAAAGTGTTTTTCTGCAGCTGAAGGCATCACTCCGCGTGCAGCAGACAGAACAATGCATCCATCAATGCTGACAGCTGACAAGGCAATCACTAAATCTCAGCACAGGTGAGGTTACTGCGGTCTAGACAAGTGAGATCCAATCAGGAGTGAAGACTAAAACATACCTGCACGCCGCTGCAGTTTTATGTGAGCTTGAAGCCGATTTTCTCACGTTTAAAGAAAAATATAAAGTGAAATAAATCCTGATAAAAGATCACGTCACGCTCTCCTCGTGAAGACGTTTAATTTAAGCCTGGAAATCCACTCAGAGGAGGCGGAGAAAGGCTGTTTGACCGAGCTGAGATGTGAAACGTGTGAAAGCTATCCGAGTCTCAGGGAGAGTATTGACTTTTTAATAAAGAGCTCGGCTTTAGGTCGCAGACTTTGGCCAGACAAAAACCAACAATAGGAGCGTTCAGCTGCCAACTTCCTGTCCTGTTAGCACGGAGACTTTAAACCAGAGCACGACGACACGCTTAAAGTCTGTTTCAGTACAACTCAAAGAAATCACTTTTAACCAGCTTATTAGATGACAAAATTTCAGTAATAATCTGAGATTAGAAAGATTTCAGATGTGGAAACTAATCTGGGTTATTTAATCTGAGTGTTCATGTAGGTTGTTTGGCCTCAAGTGGACAGATGAGGAACTGCAGGTTGTTTGTTCGTTTGTTTGTTTGTTTTCTTCATGTTTACAGATTATCTGAACGGTGATTCTTAATCTTGATTTATGCATCATTTTCCGTCCAAGCTGCTCAGTGAAAATGCAAAAACACATAAAAAACGAAATTCATTTGGGGTGAAAGTTGAGGGTTCAGTGCGGTTAATGATAGCATTCATTTTAGGAAGACTGTCACAGACAGTGGCGCAAAAAAAGGGGGGTATGCACTACATGCGGCGCACAGGGGCGCCAAAATGATGGAGAGGAAATTATTTTAAATTTGTTTTTACTGTAATGAACGGCAGTTTAATCGTATGATCAAGAACAGTCAAGTCAGTGACTCCCACCCCCGGTGCGCCCCCTGGAGCATGCGCTGGAGTGTTGTCGACATTTGAATCGTGTTGACAGAAAGCTGAAGAGTGAGAGGGAGGAAGGTTTTATGGGAATGAAAAAAAGGTTTTCAATCAGGCTGAAAGAAAGCAGGTAAGTGTTTTCAGTCTATCATGAGGAGGCTTGTAGATATTCAGTTTAGCTAAAGTTACTACTAGTAAAACGACCGGCTACTGTTGTCTTGCGACTGTATCGGGGGGCTGAAATGATTCCTTGAATTTTTCGGGTGATATTATTTGCTTAAATCAGTCGGGCGGTTATTTAAGTGGCACAATGTCCAAGTTTTCAGTGTCACGGCTGAAATACACCGGTTGCATCTGCGTTGCAGCTCCGCTCCGTCAAGGCGCCGGATCAGTTTAAAATCCATTCAAGTCAATGTGTGAACTTACACTGGATCCGTTCAGTTGCGGTTCAGCTGCGTGTCTGGTCCGACAGGTCGCAGCTAATCCGCAGCCATCCTATTTTTGCCGGATGACGGAGCTGTGACGCATAAATTCAGAGTAGAGAAGATCGAGCGGGACAGGAAGTAGTGCACGGAAACTACATAAAAAGAGCCTGAGGCGGGAAAGAAGCTGATTGATGCATTCATAGTGACAGACAGGCAGTCCATTTCAGTCGATGCCATTCTTGACAAATGGGCAAATGCAAAGTGCACGACATGTGACAGTTGAGTGGTAACATTACAGAGAACAAACTTTTCAGATGTCGTGAATTAAAGTAGGGATTTGATGCTTTTTCAAGGCTTTACACCATTGATTACCAAATGTTAGAAAAAGAAAAGCAGATGTGTTTATTATTATTATGAATTCTTGTTTGTTTTTGAATGAGCTATTCACCAGCAACTTACAATAAAAATGTGAATCTGTGTTGGGTCTGCATACCCCTCAAAAAATGGGTAGTTGCACCACTGGTCACAGATCATGCTGTCGTGTTTTGAACTCACACATGAGTCCCAGCGTTTGAGAAACTCTGCTTCAAGCCGTAAAACGTAGATGAAGACCATCAGCAGCAGGATGCTCTGAGTACAGTAAACTCAAACTGCTTTGTATTTATCCAGGATCCTTTTACACAAATCAGGCCTCAGAGAAAATCCTGAAAGACACGATCGGAGACGTGATGAAGCGGAGAGTGTGATCCCGCTTCAAACTCACCACACATCCCAAGTCAAACAGGCAGACTCTGCCCGCTCATCCCCTCCTGCCATTCACGCCGCCTGAAAGCCATTAGCCGCCTTATCATGTCGCACGCCTGGAAGCAGAGCTGTCATAAACCACATCTATGACCTGAATCCAAAACCAACACAGCGCCATCTCTACGCCTGCCGTGCACCCATTCCTCCCCAGATGTCTCTTATTCCTCACAAGCCTGAGAAAACAAGACTCTGAGAGCCGAGGAGGGAGAGCTGCGGAGGTATGCGAGCAGGAAGAGTGTGAGCTCTTATTTCTCATGTGTGCTGCTGCCAAACCAAATGCCTTTGTTGTTGGGAAGTGTTCCCTTGTTTAGCTCTCAGCTATTCCAGCTGAGATTTCATTTATTATCATCAGATATAGCATGTAATGAACACTTTGGGTAGAAATAAACAAAGGAGCGCGCTGTGTGCCAAGAACATTCTGCTACAGAGGCATGGGATGCTCTGTGGGATGATACACTCTGATATTTATGGCTGTCAGAGCAGCTACAGCACAGATAATGTGACTGATGGTTATTAAAGACTACACAGCATGGAAAATTACCTCCATTCATCCATTATCTTAACCGCTTTTAAAAGCTTTGGATCACTGCATCCCTCCATCTTTATCCCTGTTTGGTGCTGAAGCTGTGAGTGACAGCTGCCCCCCCCCACAAACCCTTTAAAACACCTTTTACTGAAGTCAGCATGGAGACTGCTTATTGGTATACACCACCCTGTCCTTGTGACACTCTGAGAATTGGTGACTTTGAATCGTCCTCCACACTCCGCCCCCGGTGAGCGTTACCCCGAGAAATCAGGGATCAGTGCCTCGCAGCACAAAGAGGCCTGGCTGTGCTCGCGGGTCATGCCGGTGCACAGTGTGACAAAGTCAGAGCCTGTTGTTCTCCGTCCCCCCTTTTCTGCTCACTCGAGCATTCGTCTTTGCTCTTGTTTTGACCCGCTGATCCAAAACCTGCAGCTCGCTCCGCGTCCTCTTCTTCCCGCCCTGCTCCATTTCCCCCCTTCCTTCAAAATAAGACGATGGAAGTTTGAGGAGCTGCGCTTTGAGTATTGATGATGGATTTATAGAAACATTCAGAGAAAGAAGAGGAGAAAAAGATGAGCGTTATTAAGAGGGGAAGGGTAGACGGGTCATGAGCCGATCCATTTAACTCGACCAATCAGTGTCGTTCACACACCAGCGGTTCTGACGTCTGGGAGCAAAGTCAGCAGCAAGAAGCAACAAACTCTGAAACTACTGAAAGAGAGAGCGGACTCTTCTTTCATCCTCTCCATGATCTCCATCCTCTCTCTCTCTCTCTCTCTTTACGGACTTGCAGCGTCATATCTCTGCTGATCTCTCATCCAAAGAGAGCACCGCTGACACCTACAGTGGGTTACGAGCCTGATACTGACAGACGAGCTCAGCCAGACACCATTCGAGCGCTCTTCAAGCCCCACGAAGCGTCAGTGGACGTCAGTTCCAGGGAGTAAAAGAAGAGATCTCTCTGGATGTCGTGTCTCCAGGTCAATAAAAATCATGAAGCATCAAGAGAAGCTCAGCTCACAGCCTCTCCTGTTTGAGTCATTTCTAACGTGAAACAGACTTCGTTTCATCTTCCAAAATCTCCCTGAAATTTGTCTCAAATAAAGACCTCTGTCATCAAACAGCAGCTCGGCTCACAGACACGTTTGGCTGAAAAACATCCTCAGCATTGAAAAGCAGTCCTGAAGCAGCTCGGCTCCCGTTATGACCAACAAAGCATCGATTAACACGCTTTCCTTAATGGGAAAATCTCAGAGCAGGTTTGTTTAGGAAAGGAGATCTCTGAGGATCTAAAGGATCGATCTGAGACTCAGTTTTTCTCCGAGCCCTGAGGACCAGAGCTGCAGAGATCTGAAGGACAAACTGAGTCTGGGTTCAGGGTTTTTTTTAGCCCTGATGAATTATTACTGCAGGGACAGCTCCAGACAAATTCCTTCTGTATGTATGCATCATATTCTGGCCGGCCGCTGAACCTCAGGCTGGATTTTTCCGCTCTTTGTTTCCACTACAGAGGAATATATACAGTAAGCTGCTGATGTGTCTGTTTGCCGGCTCTGCTGCAGACTCTTGGCACAGCTCGAGCCTCCATCACACACTGCGTATAGCTGCAGTTCTTGGCGAGCGCGCCCTAACCTCCGGCTGCTGCATCCCTCTCCAATCACACCAAAGAAATGTCAGCGTGCCAAAGGAAAATTAAAAAACACATTTATTTTCCCTTACACACTCTGTAAACTCACCGTCTTATACAACTCTGCATCCCTCTCTGCCCCTCAGCGCTCTGTTTCTCCTGCGATGCAGAGGTTTTAAAGCTGGGAGCGTGCAGGCCTATCGCTCTGGAGCAGGTCCAGTAAGTGATTTGAAGAGGGGCTGAGAGCATCCCCGTGGCTCACTGATGTACAAGGGAAAAAAACATCTCGGAGAGCCAGAGAGGGAAAGGTCAAAGACAACAGAGGCAGACGAGAGCGGCCGGTTAGATAAGATGAAGGGAGTGAGGCAGGTGCAGGTGGATTCACGGGGAGCTCAGCTGCTGAGATACGAAGACTCGCGGCCCTGCAGCAGCTCATCTGCATGAGGTGAGAGTCAGACCTGCGTTAGGCTATTAAAGGTGTGTGTTTGAGCAAGTGAGTAACAATAGAGAGTGTGTGTGATGCCGACAATGAAAGAGGAGCGTCAGTGATCCTCTCAGGGCTGCATTAGTGCAACGAGACACCTCATTCTCCATGAGTGTTTGTTTCAGATTCTTGGTATCATGATGTCAGGATGACACACAGGAGGTCTGCAGCAGCGAGCTCCTGCTCACACATCCGGATGTGACGCCTGACTCTCTGACTTTTCTGCTTCCTGCAGAGAGAAATGAACCTCTGCGTCCGTAACCGTTGGTGTACGACCACATTAAGTTTCCATGCCAGTTAAATGCAGACCACGCTTCACTGTGAGGAGCATTGTGCAACATTTTCAAGCTTGTAAGTGTAAATAAAAACAGGCCGAGGCTGCTAAAAACAACCCGCACACACACAAAATGTTTGAGCATTAAATCAAAAGCGGAGCATGCCAGGATGCCTACAAGAGCCACGATGATAAAGATACAGAAAAAAAAAAGCACAAAAATAGCATTTGGATGCTCACCAAAGCATAAAAATCATGTTTTCAGGGCAGCTCATGTCTCATTAAAGAGCCCAGCTCTCCTGTGTTCGCACCCTGCGGCTACCCAGTAAACAGTTTTTGGTGTTTGTGCGTGGTCTCACAAATAAGAGGCAGGTCTACACATGTTTCCTTTGTGCTCTTCTGAAAGTGGACATTTGTATGCATGCTCACCGCTGCTGCCCTAAAATATAACCCACCTTCAAAACATCAAATACGAGAAAAAAATCCACACACACAGAGAGAGAGAGAGAGAGAGAGAGATGTGTGATGTGTAGAAAGAGCCAGCTGCTGCGAATCAAAGACATTTCACTCCAAAGCTTCAGCAGGGCTGCTGGAGAAGAAAGAAGAAGAAAGAGTCTGACAATTGATTAAAACCTGAGTGTTACTCTGCTCATTGTTCACCTTCAATATCTGCTCTTCCTGAGCAAAGCCCGCTCTGATATTTGCAGCCACATCTTATTGGTTTTGTGGCTCTGCAGGTTCCACACACCAGTCCAGAGAGGCTACGTGAGAAAATCAAAGCTTCAGTGATCTGCAGCTCCGAACAGGAGCCCCGCTTTTTTTTTTTTTTTTTATTGCTTAATATCTCAAGGTGACCCTCGTCAGACAGCGGGGCCAGATTGTGTCTGCGAGGAGTCCAGTGTGTGAACAGGAGAGGAGGAGGAGAGGAAAGGGGAGAGAAATCCTTACTGTTTGTTTTATGATGGTTTAAAAAACGACGAGGCTTCAGCCTTCAGAGATCCGTCACAGCTCAGAGTTTCACCAACTTTAATATTCATCCTCCTCCTGGTGAGTAAGTACAGGTCTGTCGCTGCTGCCTGCTTTAATTAACCTTGTTCCTTATAAAACATGTCTGCATGTGGTACTTCAGTGTGTTTGGACAGAAGAATTAATCTCAATGAGCCTCGGCCGCTGTTGCCTTGGTGATGTATACAGAAAGAAACGCTGATGAGTTTGAGTCTCGGTGTCACAGCAGGTTGAAAACAACTCTTCAGCCCTGAGATGCTCCAAACAACAAGTGTGTGTGCGTGTGTGTGTGTGTGTGTGTGTGTGCATCATTCTTTTTTTAATGAAAGAGTACGTTTCCTACTTCACGATCAGACTTCAGTCCAAAGATGGAAAACAACAAGGACGCAGACTCAGGGACGTCATCTCATCAGTGCCTGCAGAGGACGATGAAGCCTGACGATGACGACAAAGGCTCCTGAAAACTTCTGATGCTGTCAACTTAAATTAACTTTTCCTTAGTTTTCAAAAAGGATCTTGGTTGGTTGAAAGAACAGGATCAGCTGTGTATCATGAATCTGATCCTCATGTATCACCACTTCAGCAGCCTGCAGCACTCCCAGAGACCACCAGAGTCCTGTTAGGGTCAGTTTTGACGGTCGTACTGAAGTCAATCTATTATCTATTATTATCTAACAGACACATTCAAGTTGTGTTTAATTTCTAGAGGCCACCAAATTTCAGTTATATATAAAAATTAAAATATAACTGATTTATAATCATAACCCCAGTTTCAGTGAAGTTGAACAGAAAAACATTGTTCTTCAACTGTTGGACTATTTGCGCACGCAGTTGTTCACAAAGTGGTGAACCTCGCTCCAGCCTTTCAGGGATGCTCCTTTTATACCCAATCATGACGCTCACCTGTTTCCAATGAACCTGTTCACCTGTGGAATGTTCCAAACAGGTGTTTTTGGAGCATTCCTCATCTTCCCCAGTCTGTTGTTGACCCTGTCCCAGCTTTTTAGGAACGTGCTGCAGACATCAGATTCAAAATGAGTGAAAATTTACAAAAAACAATAAAGTTTATCAGTTTGAAGAATAAATATCTGGTCTCTGTAGTGTGTTCAGATGAATTTAGGTTAAACATGATTTACAAATCATTGAGTTCTGTTTTTATTTACGTTTTACAGAACGTCCAGACTTCACTGGAGTTGGGGTTGCAGTTTAAAAAATGTTTTTCATGCATGTCTGCTTATAACAAACCAAAATGTTGAATATTCATACAGGTATATGACCAGGTAACTTTAGATTTCCTGGTCTCTTGCCCCCCCCACAGCGGAGCTCTGACTGATCGTTGGAATCAGAGCTGAGGTGGAGATCGTGCAGCCTGGCAAACGTCTGAATCCAAACAGCAGTGAAACGCAGCATGCAGCAGACACGGCTCACTTTGACTAACGTTATGAAGCAGGTATCTGAGCTCCTGCTCCTCCTCTTGATCTTCAGACTGCAAACAAAGGCCCTGAAACCGTCACCTGAACTCTTTAACTCTGGGTTCAGCAGGTTACTTTCGTCTGCTTCTTTATCTACGTCTTCACTTCTACTTCAGACAGGAAACACAACTCTCTGTTAACTTTCCTTTCAGAGCGAATTTCTCTCTCCACTCCAGAGTCAGCCCAAGATACCCTTTTGTTCACTCACCCTCTTCTTTTCCACTTTGTCTTCAAAACAACCTCTCTGACCTCTCTGCCGTGATCTCCGCTCTGAGAGCAACAAGGTGACGTTCAGACGTTTCCTCCTGAGAGCTGCGCTGTACTTTTTCAGGAGATCAGAAGAACGGAAGTTCAAGCAGGGACTAGAACTGAAGGAGACGCTATTACACCCATTACAAGTCAATGTACCATCAAAATAATTTGATGTCATTATTCTGAGGTCAGATGGTTGCATAAATCTGCCTTTTAGAAGCTTTGGGTGGATGAAATGACTTCACTCACATGGGAACTTTCAGACCACAGAAAGAGGAGGAGATGAAAAACACGACATCGATATCTTATTTTTTTTTCAGGTCTTGAAGAAGACGACTAAACAAAAACACAGTCCTCTTAAAGCCGTCGTCTGATGAGAGCTGTGGTGTCCAGTGAGGAGAGGCCATGTTGGATGAATTAAAGTGTTTGTATCTTCACATCTGTGCTTCGTTAAACGTGTAGAACATACATACATGAACTCATGTGCCCTGTTTGTGCGCTCGCTGTTAAAGAAACGAGCCGCTCGCTCGCTCGCTCGCTGATGATGGAGCGGTTAAGTGACGGAGGACGTCCTGCACGGTCAGCAGCAGCTCAGGAAGAGGGAGGCTGTTTGGCTCTCGGGGCTGCCGGCTGCATTACCTCCCTCCTGCTTATTAAATATTAAACATCCATCCACATTACTGTCAAGTGAGGAGAAAAATGTGGACAAATTGGAGGAACGGGCGACAGATCAGGCAGCCAATCAGAGATCAACATAATCCGTCAGAGCTGTTGTTAAAGGTGTGAGAGCAGCTATAAAATGATGGTTTGATGAAGTAACTGAGGCAGAAACAGAGAACTGATCATGTCTTCAGCATGTGGGACCCATTAAACAAATCAAACTACATCAGCTTATCAGCAGCCGGAGGATCCGCTGGGGAATCTCCAGGAAACGCTATAAGTTCTGCTCCCTATAGTTTCCTGTTTGCAGACATTGGTTTTAATGAAGCATTACTATCCATGCATCTGTTTCTCATGAATATCTAATATCACATTAAAGTGAAGGGAAATCCCTCAACAGTTTTACAACCAGAGGCTCAGAACAAACAGCAGCGCGGCGCTCTGAGTGAGCATCGATTAGACGTCTGATGTGTGCTTTTGTAGTGCATCATTTATGTGCTACTCAGACGCAGAATCGGCATCGGAAAAAAGGTCACACAGATAATGGCTGAGAGGCCTGAACCCAGACATGGATCCAATAACAAGCAGCACAAAGTACGAGTGGGTCGGCTTCTGGGAGGAGGTCTGGAAAACTTCTTTTGCGGAACTGATTGAGATGCAGCGCAAGCAGGTCTGCGGAGGCGCAGGGCGCGAGGGAAGATCGAAATGTGCAGAAGAAGAATGGAGCTGGAGACCGTTCAGCTAAAATACGTCTCTATACACAGCTGATCAGAATCTTAAGACCGGCTGAAAAATGTAAAAACGTCCCTCTGCATCCGTCCCCGAATGTTCTCAGTGTGATTTAGATCAGAGGAAGACGCAGGATGGTCCAAAGAGTGAGCTCATTCTTCTGGAGGAAGTCCTCTGTCAGGCGGACTTTGTGACCTGCAGCATCGTCCTGTTGAAAAAGACAGAGCAGGGCCCTCAGTCATGAAGGACGCCACCTGCAGCAGCTCCAATGTTCCATTAAACTTTCTTCCTCCTCTCAGTGTCCCATGTTTGCTTCTCTTGATTTTGTGGCGTTGAAGGAGACGAGGTCTTTGAAGAGGTTTTTTCTTGTTGAAGTTCGTCTCTCTCGGACGCCGTCTGATGGTTATTGGGCTGCAGGCGGCTCCAGCAGCGATGGCGTGCTGCGAGAGGCCTTGCTTGTGCTTGTTCGGAGAGAGGAAGCTTTTTAGCCTTCGCCATCAGTAGGTCGTGACAGAATGAACATCAGCTGATGAACAGACTGTTTATCTTTTACTGTTTGCAGTAAGTTTCTCACACATTTCTTCTTCGTGCATTTTGAAACTTTACTTGGAGCCTTTTAAAGATCCAGCGGTGTAAAACCTAAATTTGATCAGGAGCGTATCTGCATCTGTGATTTAGTTTTGACTGAAATGAGCTGTTAGTACTGAGCTGTAAACACGTTTGATTCTTCAAGCTCAACATGATAACATCAGACTCTGTTCTAGAGCTAACCCCTGGTGGCCGTTTGGGGAACTGCGGTTTTTGATGATGACTTCATTTTTCAGTCCCTGAGGTTACTAAGAGTCAAACCAAATCAATATCCTCCGTCAGTTTATGAATTTCTGATAATAATAACATCGTCCCTCTGGTGGCGCGACCCTTCACTGACCCCACAGTTTATTGAAAAACTGATGCTAACCTGATGAAATGAACAAATGTATTGACCGACATTAAGCGTTTCATTTGAGCCTTTTCTCTGAGTCTGAGCAGCAGCTCCAGCTAAAGGTGGAGCTGCTGCTCAGGGTCTGTAATTACACTCATTAAATAATCCTTCTGATGGGACGTATTGATCACAGAGAACTGATCTTTAAAAGTGCTTTAATTAACCTGTGGACTGGAATAAAACACACCATGACGGGATAATCCATCCCATAATGATCAAAACAATCAGCTCTGTGTTTGTAACGCGCCATCTTTCCTCTGCTAAAGGTTTATTTCTGGGTTTTCTTAAAGGATTTGAATCCCTGTTTTTTCATTTCACTCCATGTTTTTTCCACAGAGCGCACGGAGCATGAAGAAATGAGCTGTGAGGATGGAGAATCCATGTTGAAGTCTAACAGGTGGTGGTAGTGGAACCCCTCGGGGAGCTTTTGGAAACAGCAGGAGGGAAAAAAATCTTTGATTGTGAAAGTTAAATTTGAATAAATTCATTTATTCATCATTAGTTTGAAGGGAATGATGCAGTTTACCATATTTCCAATACAAAAGCATAAAACAGGTGAATTACACACAGAGAGTTTGCAGCTTGTGTTTTGCTTCAGCTCTGTTTCAGACGTGCAGAATGTAAAGAATTGTTATTAAAATGAACTGCGTGAAGATTTAAATAAACGGTTTTATTTTGGTCCATAAATGAGCTTTAAACACATGTTTGATGAACGACTCGGAGTCAGACTCATCTGGCTGCAGCTGTTCGACGCTGCTCGGTATAATCTTTGTATAACTCGGACTTAATCTCCACTTTTCTTATATTTTCTGCTCTGTCCTGATCCTGAGATGTTAGTGACAGAATAAAGTTCTTCATACGACAAGTTTTGCAGAAGTTTTGACCCTTTTGAACCTCTTTCTCCTCCCCGTGCACCTTTCAGATCAGTGATAATCTCAGTCAGTTTGTTCTGGTTGAATTAAACTGAAATAAAATACTGAAATCCATGATGAACGTTTGGTTTTGTGTCTGAATCTTACAGATTCAATTCAGTCTAAATATTCAGAGAAGGAGGGAAAAGGATCCAAATTGTAAGAAATGTTAATTATGCTTCATTTTTCCTGCTCTGAGTCCCTGAAGACGTGTCCGTCCGTCCGTGTGTCCGTCCGTCTGGATGAGTCATGGACGTGTGTCTGCAGCTCCGCCTGCTGCTGCTGTCCTCTCCTCCTCTCTAACCTAAATGAGCCTTGCAGTGCGATGCTGTTTTCCTGTGCAGCGGGCTTTGTGTCAGGAGACGTGTGTTCAGCCGTGTGTGTTGATCTGTGTCTGTGCTTACACCTGTGCGTCGGTGGACTGCATTGTTCACAGACAGGGAACACAATGTACACCACCGTATATGCCAATTAACTCCGGAGCGGCTGACGGAGCGCGTGATTCGTTCTTTCAGCGACAGACACGTTATATCAGCTGGCATGAAACGCTCTTCAGACTGCTGGACTGAGGTTCAGGAGCTCAAGGCCTGAATTCATGGAGCGAATACATCACAGCAAGCCGGCGAGGACAGGTTTTATTCAACAGCTCCTCACAACGAAGCAGAAAAACTTTTAGAGGACTCTTGAAGGGCTTTTTGCAGCCCTCAGCATCCCACATCCCTCTGCAGCCGGGCGGGTTCTTAAACGGCGTCCTCGGTGGCTCACCTGGTGAGACGTGCTCGCCATGTTTAAAGCTGCGTCCTTTACCCAGGAGCACGGATTTCATTCGGACTCAGGACATGTCTGTGCTGCATGTTATCCTCCTCTCCTCTCCTCCCCGTGACTTTCTCCTCTCTGCAGGGAAACGTCTGAGCACGGCAGACGGCTCCTGCAGAAGATGCTTTGAGCTCATTATGTTTGAAGTTAGAAAGCTTCATCTGAACCTCCGTCTCTAAGTCTCTGAGAACTACATTAATTTAAGAAGACGTGTCTGCAGACTCGGAGGCCGTAGACTCAAGACCACGTCTCCATTTCTGCAGACTCCATCTACTCCAACTTCTGCCACAAACAATTGATGCATCCCATTATCCGTCTCCTGCCGTCCGTGCATGATCAGACAGCTTTCTCACAGCGTACGACGGAACATTTGTCTCAATCCTCTGCAGAAGAGCGAGGCGTGAGCGGGAAACACGAAGACAAGGAAGACAAATGATCTGCACCTCCTGACAGATAAAACCTGCAGACGGGAGCTTCTTTTCCTCGTCCCACACCAACAGGACTTTCTCTGCTCCATGTTCCCGTTTCACGGAGAGCTCATGCAGTCTGCTCCTTTCACAGAGGCAAAGCAAATAGCAGGAAATGATTACTTGGAAATAAGCGCCATTTATTTGCCCTGTCAACAAATGCAGGGAACATATAGGCCAGATGGCAGAGTGCATTGTGGGAACTTGGCAAGTGTTCTTCTGGCTATCAGCTGGCTGTATGGCTGAATAAACATGATAACAAACGGTCAGTATGAGAAAGAGAAGGAAAGTAAACTCTTTATAGAACACTCCTTTTAAAGCAGGACGATGTTTGAAATAAAAACATTAAATTAACGTTTAGAAATCAACAAAGTTTCTCACAAACAATCTGCAAACACGGCGATCTGATGCGATCTAAACTTCCACACAGACTCAAAGGATGACGAATATCCTTCAGCCGTCACGTCCCCTCCTTGGTATTCACGCTGTCGCTGCTGAATCATAATTTTCTCTCTGAAGGCCGTCAACACAGCAGCGCCGCAGATAAAGACACGCTGAGGTGCCGCTTTAATAGGAACACTACACCTTTATGATGTGACACAGTCCAGGACAAGCCCAGCTTTAAATCACAGCTTTAAAAGCAGCGTGTCACAGCGCCGCCATTCACCCGAGTCTTTAAGAGCCTCTGGGAGTCATGGACGAAGAGTCTGAACGAGATGTTTTGGTCATTTTTCAGCTTTAAAAGGAAAAATCTCAGATGATGTTAGTATAAATCTGCAGCTCCTCTTCAACGTCGTGGATGAGGAGAGCGAACGCAGGGTTTAACGGAGGACTTTCACACTGCAGGGAAAAATCTGACTGACGGGAACCCTGTTTGTGTGTGTGTGTGTGTGTGTGTGTGTTTGTGTGTGTGCAGCGGGTGTGAAGACATTTGGATCTATGTATAGAGTTTATAAAGTTTTTATGAAGTCGCCACTGGGCGTATTTTTCTACGATTATGTTTCCATTAACGACCTGTAAAAAAAACAGCTCCAAGCCTCCAGCTGGATTCTTTATTTAACCCTTTGATGTACAGACTGTGTACGGCGCCGGAACGGCAAACACACACACACACTCATCTATCTGCTACACCAATTACACCTCCTTATTGTAAAGCACATGTGATTATTTATACATCTCCTGGTGCTGGAGGAAGGTGCCGCTGTGAGAGGGTCGATTTTCTCCGGCTGAATGAAGGAGTGGTTGAGGTCGGTATGCCATGGGTGACTGCGCTCTCCAGCAGACCTCTAAGTCACCAGACAGCAGCTATTAGTGCATCGCCCGAGCCCTGAAGGGACGTTTCAGCCCTCATCAGGCAGTAATGAGCAGAGGGAGTGGGAGGTATACAGGGTCATGTCTTTGCTGCCGGTCCTCTCACTATAAATAATATATACTCAAAGATCTGTGTAGGATCAAAGCCGTGCATACGCCGAGTCTGCTGCACGGCATGCAGACACGTATATGAAGACCTGAAGTCCTCTTTAGTCTGAGGAATAAACCAGACAGAGACCCGGTGAAGCAGCCTGACGAAGCTGAACGGACCTACAGACACGTTTCAATAAAGTTTGCTGTTCAAGCAGATTCAGGAGTTAATATTTCACCCCTCCAGGACACCTCGCTCGTTTGCTCCGTCAGAGAGTTTTAGTGGGAGAAGGTTTGAGGAGGGTGAGTCCTGCACGCTCTCTGTCTTAAAGCAGGAGGGTTTCAGCCCCCCCATGAGACCTGAGTGTCCTGTCCGAAACTGAAGTCTCTGAGCCTGATGTCAGTCTTCACACGAGTCTTTACGGTTGTGTGGTTTGTTGTTTGTCATCATTTTCTTCAGGTCACATGTTTCCTTTTTCCTCTCTGCAGAGAAACTTCTCACTTCATCCTTTTTAAGTTTTTAACCCGTTTCTGTGTAATCGTCCTTTAAGCAGCAACTCAGGAAACAGAAAACAGTCGACTGAAAAGGTCACACACTCACACACACACTCATAAACCACTTCCTCAGCTCAGCTGCAGACCAACCAGAGCCCAGAAAGCAGCAGAAACTGATTTCTATATCGGTCACTCTGGCTTGGCTGACACTGCTCACACTATGAGGGGGGGGGGGGGTTAGTGGGTTCAGAGGGAAATGCGCTGTGTGGCCTTAATACGACGGTGAGGTGAAAATTAGAGCTTTTACTGCTGTTAATGGATAAAAACCGTCTGATTGACCCAAAGGTCGCCTGGTTGGAGGAGCTGTAATGCTCTGACCTATGAACTCTCAGGATGACTCACTGCTTTGAGTCACGCTCTGGCTGAGATCCATGAGGACCCCGTCTCCATGAGATCACAGCTGTGAGGGAGAAAGATGGAGGATGGTGGGCGGGTCAGAGGAGGAGGTCTGGGTGTGTGTTTGTGTGTTCCTAAGGAGTGAGGAGAGTGATGCTGCGCGAGCACCTGCTCGTTTATGGTGGCGCTCATATAGGGAGTTAGCGGAGGTATGTTAGCTTAACTTCATGGCTAATACTCACTCTAAAGACTCTGTGAGGACTTTCTGAGTGATCAGATTATCAGCACCAATATAGGTTATTGATAAATGATATTTCTGAGCTTCCTGATCGAGGAGAAGAGAGATCTGAGTTTGTCTCTGCTGGAAACGATTTCTGTGATTAATTTAGTAGAGATGGAGGAGACTGGAGCTGAACTGACAGACAGAAAAAGGACAGAAGAGAAGAAGAAAGATAAACAGGAGAGAGAGAGAGCACAGGCTAAAACATTAGCTAAAGGCTAAAACACGAGCTAAAGGCTGAACCACAAGCTAAAGGCTAAAACATTAGCTGAAGGCTAAAACATGAGCTAAAGGCTAAAACATGAGCTGAAAGCTAAAACATAAGCTAAAGGCTAAAACATGAGCTGAAGACTAAAACATGAGCTAAAGGCTAAAACAGGAGCTAAAGGCTAAAACATGAGCTAAAGGCTAAAACATGAGCTGAAGGCTAATACATGAACTAAAGGCTAAAACATAAGCTGAAGGCTAAAACATGAGCTGAAGGCTAAAACATGAGCTAAAGGCTAAAATATGAGCTAAAGGCAAAAACATGGGCTAAAGTCTAAACCACAAGCTTAGGGCTAAACCACAAGCTAAAGGCTAAATCACAGGCTAAAGGCTAAAACACAAGCTAAAGGCTAAACCACAAGCTAAAGGCTAAAACATGAGCTGAAGGCTAAAACATGAGCTAAAGGCTTAAACACAGGCAAAAGTCTAAACCACAAGCTTAAGGCTACAACACAAGCTAAATGTTATATTGCCATCTACAAGCCTGGCGTGCATACTAAGCGTCTTCAGTCTCTCAGCGTTTCCGTTCAAACTCAGATTTTTTCACAGCGTTTTTTTTTCAGTTTTTGGTGAAACGTCGTTTCTTCAGCTGCTCTGTCAGAAATCATCGTGCTGTTATCACCAGTTACTAAGAGAAGATCCACCACACTGCTGACTGCTGATTTTCTTGAACTGCAGTTGAATCGTGTCTTTATTTTGGGGCCCGGCTCTCAGATTGCATTTGCTGCGTGGTGTTGATAAGCTCTAATGTATCTCTAATGTAACTCAGACCGCCTGTGGAGACCGAGCGTGAGATCAGATCTGGTTCAGATTGCGTGTGCTTCTGCAGTAATTAAAATCTGATATCGCAGCATGCTCGTTAATGAAAGCTGTTAATAGGGTGGGAGTTAATTTTTAATCAATCAGAGCCCGACTATGACCTCCATGTCTTAGTGATTAATGTCATTATGAAATGTGCTTGAATTCAATTCAAGAGGCAAAAAGCACAAATAAAGTCACAGAGTCTCAGAAAAGGGTCGAAGCCAAAGTGTGATTTTAGGAAGACGGCTCCAGAGTTTGAGCTCATCACTGCTCAAACTTTAAAAGCTCGGACTGTGATGACTATATTTACACAGCTCCGCAATCATCTGTGTCCCTGATGCCCCACTGTGTTTGTTATTCACCCATCCTCTGCTCTCTCTGGAAACCAAGCAGGCGAGGATGATTGATATTCAAGAGTTTTAAAAAATGACCATCAACACGCCCTTTCAATGACAGCATAATTTCCTCTCTTCCCTCTGAACGCTGACACTTGTATCAGTCTTTAATGACTTCTCTGATGACAGCAGATGGGACTCAGTCGACTGGTCCTGAATTGATGCGAGCGTTGTGTTTTCCTGTATTTTTATATCCTGTGCTGATCCCAGCCATCAGTCCTGCTCTGAACGTGCAGCCACTTATCTCAGATGGCGCTCATTTTACACACTCCCATCTCCGTCATCGGTCCCACAGTCCTGTTAACGTCCTATAAGCCACAGTGACACACACGACACTGCTCGAGTGCTGCTCCTCTGACATGAGAAATAAATTCATTAATAAAAAAAATCAAAAACCACTCCAGGACCACATCAAAACCCGGGCTGTCTGAAGTGATTAATCAAAGATGGAGGGATGTAAAAAATGCAAAGTAGGAGCCTGATACACAAACGGCTTTAATCATGCCTCCCTCAGAGGGGAAAGGAGTTTTTACAGGCTGCTGATTAAGACTTAAAAAACAGTCCTGAGTGTCCCTGAAGGAGAACACGGACACATACAGCATCAAATACTGTATCATCATTTTGTCCTTGCACACAGCAGTAATCTCTTCTCCATCATAATTTACAGGATGAAACTAAATGGAAATAGACACCACTCTGCTTTTCAGTGTACGCCTTTAAAAAACAAGGATACAGCTGGAGAACAGAGAGCCTGAACCATGGATGGATGTGGATGGATGTTTCCTATCACAGCACATCCCATCATATCATATCTGATAAAAATCCTGTCTAAAATCCTTTCCTATCAAACTGTTCTGTAGTGAAATGAATCTTATAACCTGAAATATATTAAACTAAATACAATGTGTTATGATACGCTCTTTAATGTTACATTAATGATGTTATTGATATGTAAGATATGTTACCATCATAGACTGTATATAGAAAACAAAACCTGCCTCAGGTGCCGCCATTGTGCAGCCAGAGTCTGCGCTGTGTTATGTTACATTAAGATACAATATTGTACACATGATATAAAACTCTTTGTTACAACATGATGCACATTACAGTTCATTACATTATATAACAATATTTCACATTACGATAAAATGAGGATCAATATGATATAACAAGATATGAAACACTACAATACAAGTTCAAATCACCATACGTAGCTAAATGATACATTACAGTGCATGACATCACAATAAGTTACACTGTGATACTTTATGTTACTATACGATACATTACGCTACATAATGTCAGCTCGCATCACGTTACATTATGGCACACATGGCAATATGTTTCATTACCACATGTAACATTACAATACAGTACGTTACGTCATGGTACATTACATTATGGTACATTACGTTACTACACAATACATTACGATACATAATGTTACGGTAAATTACGTTCGGAACATCACATTGTTGTACATTACGTTACGGTACATTATGTTGCTACACAATACGTTACGATACATTATGTTACGGTGAATTACGTTACGAACATTACGTTACGGTACATTATGTTATGGTACAATACGTTACGGTACATTATGTTATGGTACATTACATTACGGTACATTATGTTACCGTAAATAAGGTTACGAACATTACGTTACGGTACATAATGTTACGGTAAATTATGTTACGAACTTTACGTTGTTGTACATTACGTTACGGTAAATTATGTTGCTACACAATACGTTACGATACATTATGTTACGGTGAATTACGTTACGAACATTACGTTACGGTACATTATGTTATGGTACATTACATTACGGTACATTATGTTACCGTAAATAAGGTTACGAACATTACGTTACGGTACATAATGTTACGGTAAATTATATTACGAACTTTACGTTGTTGTACATTACGTTACGGTAAATTATGTTGCTACACAATACGTTACGATACATTATGTTACGGTGAATTACGTTACGAACATTTCGTTTTGGTACATTATGTTATGGTAAATTACGTTACAGTACATTATGTTATGGTACATTACGTTATGGTACATTATGTTACCGTAAATTAGGTTACGAACATTACGTTATGGTACGTTATGTTATGGTACATTACGTTACTATTCATTACATTATGTTACATTATGTTACAGTACATTATCTTACGACACAATACGTTATGGTACATTGTGTTACAATATATTACGTTACATTACATTGTGTTATGATACGATATTAAATATGATGTTAGATTATTTGATGTCTTGGTAAAGTACTTTCTGCATCATGTTATCTTATACTGAATGCGTTAAATTTTCTTGCGTAATATTACCATAAGATACATTGCGCTACATTATCTTATGTTACGTTAAGACATCGTATGGTATCATACTGTATCAAACAACAAGAACACTTCGCTTGGTTTTGTCTAAAGAAGATACGGAAATAAAAAGTAAAGGGATCCATTTTTTTTCATTATTTTATGTAACGCTGTGTCTCTGAAGTCTCTGAACACTTAGTTTGTCTTTAATTTGCTGCTACATTGTCTTTTACTACAGAGTTTTTTTTTCATTTTATCAAAATGAAGTTATTTCAGACTAATAATAATAAAGTAGATCTCAGCAGGGTCTACTCACTCCTCTGTGTGTGTGTGTGTGTGTGTGTGTGTGTGTGTGTGTATACAAACTCAATCCAAGCCTGAAAATTGCTTTTCTGTCCTTATACATTAGAGGAGCTCGGTGCTTGCTCCAGGCTGGGTGATGGAGCTGCGTCTTGAAATTGGCTGGTTCATATTAGCTGGTTAGCGAGCTCGTTGCCCATTGGTGCACTGATTACAATGCAGTAGGTGAATTTGTTGGACCAATTAATTTCTGATTGATTAGAGCTGTGCAGGGTGGAACAAAAAAAGAGTTTGAATCAGTAGATGTTTAATCAGAGAGATTAAAACAAAGACGATATGAAGCCACACAGGAGACTCGTCTTTACATGGTGTCCCTGACAGTGAGGCGGCGTTTCATGCATGTTTGAACCATTGACTTTATACCACAGAGCAGCTTGTGACAGCCAGAGGTCGATTCTGTTTACATATCGTTAAGGAGCAAATGTATACAGTTCAGACGAGGACGTGCACCTCCTGACACAAAGCAGTTCATCATGTATGTCCTGCAGGTCGCAGGAGACACAGGGAGCATCATCAGGGCACGAGCGTTTACCTGAACTCAGTTAACCTGTGAGTCATCCTCGCTGTCCTTCACTGTAGACACCACGGAGGGTAACGTGTGAGGTAATTGGCCCAGGCTGCTGCTGGTTTTCCATTATCATCACTAATTGTATGTATTCAGTCTTCATCTGAGGCGTAAATCAGCATCTGATTAGGTGGCGGGCATGGAGGCCTGTAGAGCTTTAGAGAATGGTGTCAGCGGCGCCGCGAGAGCACCAGACGGAGCCACAGGTTGTTGCTTTGAGTGCATAAAAGGGATAATGCAATTTTTAATCTGCAGAAGGGCTGCACGGCTAATCGCTGCCTTTATGATGATGTCACAGATATTTTTAGGTGAGGATTTGAAGTGATGATGAAGTGACAGAAGTGTTCTTTTTCATTCCCACAGCTCAAAACCAAACAGCTCTCTATTCAATCAATCAATCAATCTTTATTTATAAAGCGCCGATCATAACAAACATTATCCCAAGACGCTTTCCAAAAGCGTCAACAGTTCTAGACCTGTAAATGATAATAAATTAAATCTATTGATCAGGAACAAAAACAAAACAGCAGATTTCACCAATCGCCGTCCACCTGCCATACATCAGCTTTAAATTAGCAGCTCCAGTTTAACAAAGTGCGCTACGAAAAGCTCGCCGAAAATGTAGCAAGACCAGAAACTGACGCTCATGGAGACCACACTGCCCCCGAGTGTTCCAGTGAAGTATTGCAGAGCGAAGACAAAATTCAACAACTATGACGTGGATTGATGCAAAGAATAAACAAACAGAAACAATCAGGCCGACAAAATAGAGAGCAGAGACAGGTGAGGCGAGAGACACAGGTGAGAGGAAGGGTTCAAGCTTTTCAAATCAACCTGGTGAAGAGGAAACTGTTTAATAATGAAACATCTGAAATGTTTGCCCCAAAATTATCTGAGTTTAAATAACAGAAATGAGATTTTATACCATTAATATGAAGACTATAAGCTTTGTAGGCAGCCTCTAGTGGTCGCTGCAAGAACTGCAGGCTTGTTTTTTTTACATGTCTTCCTCAGAGGTTACCTGTCAGCTCAAATAACAGATCGAACTCTGGAGTTCGTGTTCGTTTATCTGTTCTGCTGACTGATTTTCTCCTGTTTGACTGAAGTTTCTTTGCCAGGCGTTTAGACGGAGACGTTTACAAGCGGCGTGAAAAGGCGCCTGTCAGATACCAGATACACGACCCCCTCCCTCCAAACAACACCCTCTTTAAATCCGAGCGCTGCTGCTACACGAGTCTTCACATATCACAGGAAACTCTTACATCACATGCTGTCATGGGGGAGCGCATACGGCGGGGGGAGAGGCTCAGGGAGGAGGAGAACCAAAAGAACCAGAACGCAGAGAGATGAAAGCATCCAGAGAAAGCTCAGGCAGCTTCAAAGAGAGACGGCAGCGATTTGAACACCAGGCCTGTGTGTTAGTGCTGCTTTTACAAGCTGCTCCGAGGGAAGGGAGATACTGAGGCTCATGTTCGAGATGGATCCACTTATTACGGTCCTAAAGTTTGGATTCAGAACAGGATTCATCAGACGTCTCTTTCACTGACATGTTGTTAGCAGCATGTATTTGTGTAAAATGCAGCCAAAGTGACAGCCGGAGCTCTTAGTAGCTGTTTCAATCTCATCCTATTTGCACTCACTTCAACTCCAATCATCTGCTGTAACCTCAGTCGTTTATTTCCTTCATGGAGATGACAGTAAAGAGATGCTCCGTGAAGAAAACAACACATTTACCTCAGCTGACTGACCCTTTGATGTGGTTACGGACACTTTCCCACACCTCAGCCGTCACCCTGTGAAGAGCGCTTTCATGTGCGGTATGTGGAGGCTTTTAATGGTTCAGTGCCTCGGCCAAGAAATCTGTCTCCCTGTTCACATCAGACCAGTTTTATGTGTAAGATCGGGGCGTGGACGTGATCATATTTCACAAGCTTTCACACTTTATTCTGGACTTTTTTTAGTAGAAAGAATTTCTTAATGCGAAAGCTCCTCCTCTGCACCCCTTTAAACCCTCAGTCCATCCAGCTCAACCGCTCTCACAGCTGACGTCTTCAAATGAACGGAGTGATCAGGATGAGGAAATATGAGAGTTATTTATCGCTGCAGTAATAAGTCCGAAACCTCTGTGTGTTCAGGCAAAACTCACAGGATTCATGATGTGTGAGTACAGGACGTGTGTCCATCACTCAGGGCTCGCTGAAAGCCGTGAGCAGCGTAAAATTATTTGTTTTTTTGCAAATTTTCAATGAAGACACGAGACTCCGTCTTCTTGTGAGACATTCAGGTACCGTCAGAAACTTGAGAATCTGATAACTACGTCATGATTAATACGTTTTATTAATGTGAAAAGTCGGGGAAAAAATTGGGAGAAATTACAAACCAGGAGTTCAGGTAAAAAACTGGGAAGTGATGGCAGGTGTTAAAGTTACGACGTGAAGCAGAAACTTGTTCAGACTGTGGGATGAGAAATATTTGGCGCTGAAAATGTTTGCAGGTCGAAATAGTCTTTAAAAAAAAATCCAGATTCTGATCCTGCTGTAAAAAACATGCTGACACATTTTCCCCACATCGCCCCCTGATGGAGAACAGGTTCCTTTTCTTTACTTATCCTCAAGTGTGTTTGAGCTCCCTTAGTGACTGTTTTTATAGAAATAACAAGCATGGAGCGTTCGTGTTATTTTCACGGCTAATAAAGAATATTTAAAAAAATAAAAACAAATATAAATGATATATAAACATAAAAAATGTCCCCTGTTTGTGAAACGTCTGGACAGGCCTGAGCTGATCTGAGGACCCTGAGGTCTCTTCCTCTCCTGACTCTGTTTCTTCACTCTAAGTTCCTTCTTCACAGTATAAAGTGCGTCTGATTGGTATTAACGCTGCGTTTCCTCAGATTACAGAGCAATAAATCAGGTATTTTTTTCATTAACTCTGGACAACACGTTGGTATCCGGGCTCCAAAGGTCAGACAGCAGACATACATCCAGCTGATGTTTTCTTTAAGCCTGTTTCATGAGTGAAATCAGACGGAGGCTTTGAGGATGGTTCTCTGTCACATCCCCCCGGAGCTGACCCACTCTGCAGAGCAGGGTGGGTCAGCTCCTCGACGGTCACTTAACTCTGCTGGAACCCTGTGTGTCATTACATGTGACAGTTAAACTTGAACTTGATTAACCCTCAAATCACGGCTGCCACTCATGCTGTAAATGTTCCAGTTAACAGACTCAGCAGGAGAGAGCGTGACGGGAAAATCACTCTGCGCTCATCGTCACAGACAACAGGGACACACACACACAGCTGCTCGTCTCCACGGTCTGAAACACGCCTCTCATCGTTACTCTGCACATCCTCTCAATCATCAATCCTCTCACGTCAGAAAACACCTGCAGGATCTGAAACCTTCACAGAGCCTTCCTGACATCTCTACCTGCTCCGCGGCGCGCGGCGCCAAACGGTACGGTAATAAACACACTTCGATTGTGTATTATTGACTGGAAAAGCATCACTCGTCACTCAGTGTGTGTATGTGACGTAGAAGCCTGCTGAGTGGTCCCCAGACCCTCAGGAGAAATAAGTTCACTTAAAGCAGCGTTAAATGGTGGGAACGGCCCTTTAAACTGAACCGTTGGTCAGTTTTTTATCATGATGTTTATTATTTTTGTGATATGGATCCCATCAGGTGTGGAATAAAGATTGTTACATTAAAATCCATTTGAATTGAAAAATGTTGCCGTCAAAGTCAAACATTAAAATGTGATTAATTGGGATAAAAAATGACAAAGAATAAAATGAGATTCATCAAATCAAAAACACTTTTTATCTCGTTTTCCAACATCACTGACGGAAAGAAAACCTGAACAGAGCTGAGGCTCAAAATCTGCGTCAACAACAAGTGTGCATCACTTTAAAGTGTCCTCTGGAAACACTTCCCTTGTGTTGTGGTCTATTAGCAGCATGTTTTCTTCATTCTCTTGTTTTGTCTTTTTGCATGTGTGTGTGTTTTTTTTTAAGCTGCAGTGCTGTGAGCTCTCAGGGCCACCGTAGAAATGCTTTCAGTAATTTTCCCAGAATGATGAAGAAAAAGAGGTGTGTGTTCCTCCTGAAGCATGAGCTGTACTTTCTAAACTGATCACTGTGAGTGTAATATTACTTTGGATTAAAGATACGACAGCTTTGGCAGCTCCATGATCATATTTTAAGTCTTTCTCGTCAGCAGAGTCATTTCTTTACTCCCAGGAACGAGTGAGACGTCTTCAGATTGATGACTTTTTGGAAACACCGCCTTTAAATGCTGAGCTGACATTTTTTTTTTTTAATGCGAGAGCTCCTCTCGGGGGAAATCACTGCACATTTTATCTTTAAGGCAAATGTTACTGAACGTCATCTTTCTCCGGTCTAATTAGATTTCTCTCTACAGTTTCTCGTGCACGTTAACATCGAAGTCCAGGATCGCTTCGTCTCCTCAGCCTCAAGTTTTCTGCACAAACATGAGTTCGTTCAGTCAAACCGAATGAGGGCTCTATTATTTCACCGTACGAGTTTTTCATTCATAACTGGGAGTAAATGAGTTGAAATCAATGAGAGAGCGTAAGCAGACCAGGTCCAGGTCAGTGCTAATGATCCGTGGACCCTTAAGACTCAGTTAACATGCTCTGTTTGCTTCAGCTTATTGAGTGAAGAGTGCCCGAGCTGAGCTTCATCGCTCCTCACTCCTCACGCGTGTTCGATACCTTAATGAGGTCTGAGGCCTCCCCATTCATTATCACATTTAAGGCTGGAATTGAAAGAAGGTGCAGCAGGACATCGATGGAGGACGTCGATATTTTGACTCAATCCCCTCTGAAGTAAAGTCTCTGACCAGTGAGCGCTCCTTATTGGTAAACGGGCGTCTTAGAGGTTTTATTGGGCGTTAAACTGGGAGGTGCTCTGGGGCCGGTTTACACCGCTTACCAGGAAATCAATACAGCTCGCTGCAGCTTGACTTGTTTAACCAAACAGAAGATCAACAAAGATCTGGATACAACCAATCCATCGTCTTCAGCTGGCGGAGAGAGGAGGCTGCACGGTGTTCAGGTTCTTAAGTCTGAAAAATCTGCAGGAGTGTCGGGAAATGTACAAACACTCAAATGTTCCAGACGTCGACTCTCACAGACTCAGAGGTGGGGTGTGTTTCTCTTTTGTACCAGCAGAGAGGATGAGGATGATTCGCCCGAGGTCAGATCAGTTCTCCGTCAGTGACTCATGATGTTTGTGGAGACGCTGGATGCTCTAACGAGCTTACTGAGATATTTTGGACCCTTAAAGCTCCCCTCAGGTGCAACAGTTGGAAAGGAAAGGATCAAAACTCTGACCCTCTCTGTTAGCAAACCCCCTCCAGAGCTACACGGATGGAGAACATCACATCTTTTCACCCAACTTGCTCTTAAAAATCAGGCTCGCAGAGCGACGACTGGAAGCCCTCGTGCTCCATTAAAGAGTGGGAGGATTAAAGCGGAGCGAGGAGATGAGAGGAGAACGAGGAGGGACGATGTGAACGGGCTCGAGCGGGGAGGGGGGGGGGTTACTGGCGTGTTTGGTGTTCACACAGATCTTCATGAGGCTGATATCAAAGGACGAGCACAGACACGGGGACAGACGCTGAAAGGCGTTCGTGGTAGAGGAGGTGTCGACGAAGCGTGTTCCCGCTCTCATGTTAATATATTCACACACGGCTCAGCACCTCGGCCTCTTTAACTTTAAAGGAAACTGGGCGGCTAACTCTGGGCTGATATTTTATACAGCACTGAACTGAAACCTTGGGATGGATTCAGAAGTGTCTTAAAAAATGCAAACCCCATCAAAGAGCTGCAGTCTGAATCCATATGAAGACGCAGCTGGCTCTCTCTCTCTCTCTCTCTCTCTCTCTCTCTCTCTGCTCTGGCCTTGATGTAAACCCTCTGGGTGTACATTATTAAAATCTCTCCCCATTCTTAGGCAGAAGAAACACTTTGCTCCCAAACATGTTGTTTTCAGACTGTATGTCTGCTTTTCTTTAACTTCGTGCTCTGTTTACTGTTCTCATTACTCGCCCTAATAACTTATGTAATATGTGATCCAGGAGTCATTTATCTGAGCGTATCTCTGCCGTGAATCTTTAGACATTTTCATTCTGTAGCAAAATTAATTTCCTGTGTTAGATTATCCGTCCTAAACTAAACACACAGTTCGGCCTGGAAAACGCAGCAGAGGAGGCTTTTATTTACGTCACATAAGTAGGCGATCTGTCGGAGATGTTCCATAGATTACTTTAGAGGGATAGAGCTTCAGCAATAACATCAACGTACACAGGCTGTCAGTGTGTCGGCTGGACTCCGTCTGTGAACACAAACAGCTCAGAAACGAACAGAAAAGCAATAAACAGACGGAGGGGAGTTTACTCTGGAGCCGCTCCGACGGCCACGAGTGGAGACGTGACTTTAAGGGCGCGAGACGCCCAAATCAGAGTCCGGATTCTCATGGACCAAAACTCTGATAAACAACAGATGCTGTGTTTATAATCTGCACGGAAACGATTCATCATCAACATTCGATTGGTCCAGAAACAGGAACTGGTTCCGTTCTGGTTTCTCAGAACCCTTCACACCGTTCAAACCGGTTTAAACCAGAATGAAAGACTCAGGTGGGAGTTAACTACACACCGGCAAAATGGAGGATCTCAAACAAACACACAACGACTGTTAGTGAAGAGGAGACAAAAAGGAGATTACGTAGAAAGAATCTGCTGTGTGTGTGTGTGTGTGTGTGTCTGTGTGTGTGTGTGTGTGTGTGTGTGTGTGTGTGTGTGTGTGTGTAGGCCTATACATTTTGCTGACGTGGCTGTGGTGAACTGGAACCAGTGATTTTAAGATCCTGTCAGATTACCCTATCAGATTATCTTGTCAGATTACCCTGTCAGATTATCCTATCAGATTACCCTATCAGATTATCCTGTCAGATTACCCTATCAGATTATCCTGTCAGATTACCCTATCAGATAATCCTGTCAGATAATCCTGTCAGATTACCCTATTAGATTACCCTATCAGATTATTTTGTCAGATTACCCTATCAGATTACCCTATCAGATTATCTTGTCAGATTATCCTGTCAGATTACCCTATCAGATTATCCTATCAGATTACCCTATCAGATTATCCTGTCAGATTATCTTGTCAGATTACCCTATTAGATAACCCTATCAGATTATCTTGTCAGATTACCCTGTCAGATTACCCTATCAGATTATCCTGTCAGATTACCCAATCAGATTATCCTGTCAGATTATCCTGTGGTCTGAGTGAATTTGTCCTGATGATCAGCTGTGAAACGTGTCGGGCCGACAATCGTAAATATTAAAGGATTGATAATCTTCATGTGTGGGGAAAGCCGACGACTCCCGAGTCATGACTCTGTGAGTTGTGACATGGAATGAATGTAGCCAATCAGGAGGCGAGCTGACTGAGGAATTAGGAAGCAGACGTAAACAAAATCAAACATGGCTGACCTGACATGGAAAGGTCGTGAGGAAAGTCTCTGTTCCTGCCGTCTCCTGGATTTTCCCACCATCTTTATTTTTTTTTCAGCTCATGAATTTTCTTTAAAAATATTCCACAGACCACCATCGCTCACATTAACGGTCTAAGAGTTACGGTAATAATAAAGAACAAGAACAAAACACTGCAGCAGACTTTGTCCCCGTCGTCTGTGCACAGTGGACCGATGCACTCGGAGCAACAGGTCACCTCAAGTCAGAGTCTTTAACTCCTGATAAAAAACAATAACAGACACTAAAACCATTAAGAGCAGTAAGAACCAGGCAGGGCTCTCGTCCTCTGACCTCGTCAGCCTGAGGTCTGAGTCCCGTCAGCTCTCAGAGGGACATGTGTCTCCATTTTCAGTCTGATGGGAATGAGACAGCGGCGGGGAGCTGATGTGGGAGGTTGTTTAAAGTCTGCATCACTACGACCTGCTGCTCGACTGCTGGTGTGACAAGCTTACAGCTCACACCTTCAAATTAAAGGAGTTACACTGACTTCTTCTTCCAACATGTTACAGCAGAGGGAGAAACGCTCTGAGGGAAAGAAACAGAGGAAATGTTGATTTTCAAGCTGTGCTGGAACATTTCAGAAGAGGAGTTGATTAAATCAAGCTCTCAGTGGGACAGAGAGGAGGAGCTGCAGCACACAGATCCACACCTTCACAGAGATCCGTTTCAAGCCTGAATAAAAAGCAACACTTCCAACTGCAAAAAGGAAAGCAGCCACAGGTTGCTCACAGATGAAAAGAGGCTAATTGGCTGCCAGCAGGTGGGGTTCAGCGGTCTTCTCGGATCCTTCAGTGAGGACGTCTCACTGTGAAGTCAAAGCCATTATTATATGTGAGGAGTTACCCTCGGATTTGGTGGCACAGGTGCTGCTGGGTTTGGTGCAGCCCTTTGAGCTGTGTACCAAGAATTCAGCAGGGAGCAGAACAAAGGCAGCAGAAAGTCACATGAAATATAGAGACGCTGAAGTAACGAGCCCCCAGAATCCATCACAGCTACTGTATATTCATTAATAAGAGAGGAAGAGGAGGAGGAGGAGGAGGAGGAGGAGAGGCTGCATGGAGGAGAGCTGCAGTTCAGAGACACGAGGAGAATCAGACCTCTAACAGAACAACAAAAACACGACGGATGATCGACCGTGACGGCGTGTGATCGACGGAATCTGACTGAACTATCATGACTCTGATGCAACGTGCTGTAACGTTCTCTATCTGTGAGCTGCTGCAGAGCAGCTGATGGCACGCAGAGTGTGTGTGCAGCTTCACCTGGTGTGTGTGTTCAGGTTGTGTTTGCATTAAACCCTTTTACGCTCACAGAAGCATAAAAACCTCATGAGAGCAACAGAGTGAGAAGAGCCGACGGAAACAACGAGGTCTGCTGTGGTAAATTTAAGTTTGGGAGTCGGACTGGAAGAAAGTGACGGATCAAAACACGTCTGCATCACACAGTTTGAGACTCAACAGGACACGACAGCTGAATCCAGCTGATGGCTGAAGCTCGAGTTACGCTCGACACGGACGAATGTCGTCGTTTTAGCAGCGTCGCCCCCTCACAGGAGCTCCCAGCATCCAAAGTAACAAAATGCATTTCTATGATTCATCACCGTGGCAACCGTGTGACAAACAACTCCTGATGTGAAATAGTGACCACACTCAGCAGAGAAGAGGAATTGGAAGAATGTTGTAAAGGGACGTAAACAACTTCTTCTGCTGGAGTTTAGTGCTGTGGTAGACACAGCGCCCCCTGCTGTTTGGGAACAGACGTCACGCCGTGTGTCAAAAGAATAAAAGCCACACACGTGTTCTCTCGAGCTGAGTCCACGCACATCCTTTCAGTGTGTTACGTTCATGCAGAAACTATAATCCAGCCTTAAATCACAAAACAATCTGCAGGTTGTCAACAGAGTAAATGCAGAGAACTTACCTCCTGCAGTGAAGTCAGGAAACGAGACGACGACCTGAAAGAAAACAAAAAATAATACAGATTTAAGACAAGCTTTCAATGTTAGCATCCAGAGTTAAAGTGAGTTTAAACCAAAATGATTCATGAGTCAGCAACAGTTTGAGTGAAGAAAGAAGAGGATGGGAATGAGACGTTTCACACGAGTTTATGAAAGATCAGAATCAGAAATACTTTATTAATCCCCGAGGGAAATTTGGGATCACTGCTGCTCATTACAGAGCACAGCAGAAGAAGGATTAGGATAATAGATAAGTGATGAGATAAATATTAAAATAAAGTAAGGATAAAACAAGAGGCAAGTACCAGGAATAAGTAAAAAGTACTAAAACAAGATAAACAAGAAAGACAGAAGAAACTATTTACATTACAGATGAGGCAAGAACAGCGTTCAACAGGTATTACAGCTGTAATCTGTGTTAAACCTGCACTTAATGAACAGTAATAAACAGATACGGCACAAACAGGTGTTATGAAGTGTGACAGATCTTTCAAAGTGTGTTAACAGATTAGCAAAGTTTAATCCAGTGTCTGATTTAAAGGGACACGTTATGAAGCCTGATGGCCACAAGCAGGAACGATCTCCTGTGTCTTTCAGTGGTGCATTGTGGGGGATCAGTCTTGCATTGAAAGCAGTCCTGTGACCGACCAGCATCCTCCTCAGAGAGTCAGGCTCCACCCTGATAGCATCGTCCTGCAGGTGTTGAAGGACCTCAGCCTCCTCAGGAAGGAGAGGCGGTTCAGACTCTTCTTGGAGACGGGGTCAGAGGTTTTATTCCAGTCCAGTTTATTGTCCGAGTACTTGTAATTGTCCGCTCTCTCCACATGGACCCCCTGAATGGAGACAGGAGTCCAGCTCCTTGGTCTTAGCCACGTTGAGCAGGAGGTGATTCTGCTCGCACCACGAAACAAAGTCACCACCACAGCCCTGAACTCGGCCTCATCACCCTTACTGATGCATCCAACCAGCCGAGTCATCAGAAAACTTCTGAAGGTGGCAGGACGCGGTGTTGGAGTGAAGTCAGTGGTGTAACTCAAGATGCAGGAACTGGATGGTTCCACACTTCTTCTTCTTCTTCTCACGAAATGAAGAAAACAAAACGACTGTTTTCTTCTATCCAACATTTAAACCATGAACCATCGTGCCTCCCTCTCTCCGTCTTTGTGCCTCTGCTCTTCTTTTTTTATCGCTGCACTTTTTGCACAGACTGTCAATCGATTGTTTTGCTTGTTGCAATGACAACAACCGTCCGTCTTTCTAAGTGTGCAGAGTTACACTCACGCAGGGACGTTAAATCGTCTGAGAGACGAGTCAGTCCGTGGACGACAGAGTCGGGGTCGTGATCATGGGTATTTTATGAAAGCAGTGACAGGAAGCTGACGTTTACTCATCTCTACACACACCGTCTATAACCTGCTGCATGCTGCTCTCCAATAACTCACACACACACACACATAAAATCCAACACCTGAGCGCATGTCCACCTCACACTAAATCACACTTTCATTAACACAAGGTCACACACACACTCAGCATTAAAGGAGTGTGTGACAGCCTCTGCTTTAAAAGCTTCGATATAAAACATGGCGACTAAAGCTGCACCTGAAAAATAACCCCACAGTTCATAACAGAGGGCGGGATGACGGAGGAGAGGCTGGGAGGAGAGAACGAGGGAGGGAGGGAGAGAGAAAAGAAAGTCCTGTGGTACCAGTTATCAAACCAGTACGGCTGAAACCGATGATTATTTTCATTATCGAGGAATCTCCTGATTAGTATCTTTTGATTAAAGCCGTGCTCCAGAGACTCTCAGGCCTGCTTCACGTTTGAGTGATTAAACAGTTTGTGGTTAAGCTGCTGCAGAGTCAGAGAGCTGCTCGCTGAAGGAATCCAGAAATCAACTCCATTTCCCATAATGCAAGAAACTCATGCTTAAAGATGAATGCAGCATCTTCAGAGGCACAGAGCAATCATAACACCGTCCTGTTCGAGGCGTTCTGGTGTCACGGATGATAAACAGTCGTCACTCTCTCTCTCTGAAAGAAAACATTCAGGTGTTTCTGGAGAGAGGAGGAAAGATGGAGACGTTTTTATCCTGCAGCTTGTTTCTAGCTGTTCCCACGCTTCTCTACTTCCTTTAACGTCTTCAGTTAATGTTCGGATCGAGGAATCCTGGCAGCAGAAGCCACAAACGTTGACCTGGAGGAGCTGGGACACATAAATATTTCACATCTTGTTGAAAAACGGCGCTGCTGAAACGTTCTCGTATTAATTGTGTGTTGACTGATCTTTTCAGCATCGCTTTATGGTCGATCATTTTCCTCTGACACATCCCAACACAGAGGAGAGAGAGAGAGAGAGAGAGAGAGACTGTTTACACACTCACAAATCACGAATCTCTGCCTGACCTCGTCTAGACGGCACACACACCACAGGTCACACACAATCACACTTTCTTTCCCTTGATTCTTTTCCCATCTCTTCCTCCGGATGTGTTTTTCTCTCGCCCTTGTTTCTGGGTGTTGGAGCTGATATTTTATTCAGCACTATTCTAGTTCAGGAGTCGTATTAATGCTTAATTAAACTGACATGAATCACAAACAGCAGTCCTTGGGATTACTCTGCCAACAGCATGAGAACATGGTGTGTTTGTTTCAGCGTGAATTAGAAATGGAGCACAACAGTGAAATCAAAGAGTCCTTATCCTCAGATCTTGGACTCTAACTCGACCGCAGAGCTGCGTCTCTACTCTGAGGCTCAGAAATCGATGTTTCTGTCTCTGAGCTGACTTTTCCTCCCCTGCAGTGTAAGCATTCGTGTTGTTATTTAATCAAAAGCACACTTTTCTTTGGAGACCCTGAGTTTCATTCAGCCCGCAGGGATCCCCAGCAGCAGCAGCAGCAGCGTTCACCTCGGTCACCTCGGTCACACCGTGGAGCCGTGGACGTATACGTCCCTTAAGAAAAGCACACTGGACAGAATCTACAGAGAAGAGTGATGGCGAGGATCAGGAGGAAGTGAGGCGTTAAAGAGAGGACGCCTGTCGAGACATTCCACGCTGTTGCGGATGACTGAACAACATCCAACGCCTCCGAGCCGCACCACGACCTAAACTACGTCCACCATGGGAGTTAAACACTGACACTGATAGATGGCGCTCTCAGAGCAGGTGAGAGGGTCGATCCTGCTCAGGTAATGAGTCCAAAGAGGTTTGATGAGGACTCAAACACCAGGTCACCCCTCAGTTTGTGGAGACTCAGATCTTTAAAACCAAAGCGCTCTCTAAATTACCGTAACTCTTCTACCAGATGGGCAAACGAGAAAAGCCAAACAGCGTCTTAAAGAAGAAAAAACAAGCTCTGCGGTGATACCTGGGGTATTACGGTACTGCACAGGAATCCATGGTTAATAATGCTCCAAGGTGTTCTCATTACCGTAACTCTTCTATCATTAGGGCAAGTAAAAATTCAAACAGTTGCTGAGCTTTTCCAAGGGTGATAAAGGGTTAAAATGACTTTTGTCTCAGATTTAGGACGTGTTATCTTTTAATTATGACTTTATATCTCATATTTACATCAGACAGCACTGTGATATGTTTGTTATATTGTACTTTAGGGACATTAGCTCCACCCATTGAATGTGATAGCATGACTTTAGAAAGGCCGGTGTTTCCTTTCTTCATTTCTGACATTTTAAAAACTTCACGTCTTGACTTTTTTCTGGGAAGCAAACTCAGCCTCGCCTTCCTGACAAGTTTCAGTCACCACCCAGCCCGCCTGAGCTCTGCCCTTCCTCTTTCAGCCGGCGTTGTTTGCTTAATAAGGACAGCTTTTCAATTTCACCCCCTTCCTCTTCCCTCCAGAGATTCACTTTTTAAACAAACGTCTAATCTCTGCGGAAATGTGCAAAATGTGGCACAAAGTGAGACCGAGCCGACTGTGATAGTGGTGCAGTGTGGGGTTGTTCGGGAGGAATTTTAATAAGCAGCACACACACACACACACACACACACACACACACACACACACACACACACACACACACACACACACACACACACACACTCACTGGAAGAAATCTCTGGATGCTCCGCCTGAAATGAATTCTCTTTTCCCACATCAGCCAGAGGAAAAATGTTATCTGCAGCCAACCAAAACCAATTTGGAGCAGAATAAATGATGTACCTGACGTGAAAAAGCTGTGATCCCTTGTTGCATGCTTCATTTCTCTCTCATGACACCGTGATAACTGATGGAGGAGCAGAAACACGCCGTCACTCTCACAGATGATCGTTTCCATGCAAATAAGACGAGCGGACTTAACGAGCACTGAGATGTGGAACGCCCCGCGGCTGATCGATAAACAACTTGTGGAAGTGACTCATCACCAGGCCCTCACCCCTCCTCACCCCGCAGGCAAAGTGCTGAGACAGGACCCCCCTCACCCCTCCTCACCCCTCCTCACCCCAGCAGCAGCGGCAGCGCTCCAGGAGAGATGTGAAGGCCCCCACTCAGGCTCAAGAGGCCTGCTGGCAGCGAGTCCACCGCCTTTCATTGATCCGCTCAGTCCAGATCTGAGAATTATGACTAAGGTCTGATTCCCTAATGGGACCACAAATGCAACAGTGGGGCTGCGGCCTGTCCACATGATGTATGCTGAGGACTCATCCTCTCGTTGTCAGCTAATCGCCCCGTGTTCGGGTCAGGCCACGGCTAATAGCCGGTGGACCGGTGAGCCTTCAGCTCTGCAGCCCAACCCCCACCCTGCTTAGATCAATGTCATACATACATATACGCTCCACTCATCCATCTCCACACTCCACTAGTCCATCCACCTTCCCATAGGGGACGGGCCGAGTGCTGCGGTCAGAGCTAAGTGTTTATAAAGAGGCGATGACATACAGCTACAGCCAAGTGAGCGGTCACCAGCGTCTCTGCTCCACACTTCACAATCAGGGACCAACTGTCCACACAGACTGACCTCAGGTTTCTGGGTTCACAGCGAATGAGGAAGCTGGTCCAACACACACGAGTCTTTAAAATCAACTCAACCTGCTTTGATTTTTCCAGGACGATTTGATCCTGATGGAGTTCATCTCCAAGATCTGAGAGAAGTTAACCCCGGCGGACAAAAGATGAAACTAAAATACATTCTTTCTTTTACCGTAAATATTGTTTTAGAGGAGCACTCTTACAGGTTTTTGGTTGGATTTGAAGATGATCAGATTAAGAGTGGTTTTACTTCGGGCTGCACAGGTTTGTAATAGTAAATATTAAAGAGGGGTATTGTGCTAATTTTCAGGTTTCATATTGTCTTACTGATTGTTTTTATTAGCTTAACTGACACACAAAGAAAATATTTACTTATCTCCAGTGGATGAAAACTATAAATCAAGCCTCTGTTTTTCAATGTTTTATTGAAGCTACTGTCTCTTTAAGATTGCAGCAGTTTCTGGTTTAATTTCCTGCACGTCATGCCCATATTTCCTGTCTCTCTTCAGCTTCATGCATGTTTGAGAAATAGCATTTTTTTTATGTGTATTTTGGACTCTTCTTCTCTCTGTTTTCATGGAGGTTCCACTTGGGGGAGCTCCCAAGTTTTGGCTTCACTTCAGGGAAGCTGTTGTGCCCTGTTACCTCTGAGAACAGATTGTGGCTCCATGTTTCTGCTCAGACTTGATCTCATGTCAGCTCTTCAACCCATCAGCGTGTCAGCGCTCCCACTTTACAAGTGCTCTTTAATTTACCGTAACTCCTAGACAATTTAGGCAACGGAAAAGTCAAACAGCTTCTTAAAGAAGGAAAAACAAGCTCTATGGTGATACCTGGGGTATTACGGTACTGCATAGGAATCCAGGTGCACTAATGTTCCAATCACAGGCAATAACTGATGTTGTTCCCATTACCGTAACTCTTCAAATATTTGGGCAAGAGAGAAAACCCCCACAAAGATGGGCTTCTCAGGCGTGATCTCTGACTCTTTCAAGGACAAAATAACACAAATGTATATACTTGGGTGATAAAGGGTTAAAGAGCATCCCAGTCCTCCCAGTTTGAGGTATGACTGAAACCTGAGACCTGGACCAGAATGACATTATTGCCCCTTAAGACTTTCTCTGTGCATTCAGCAGGCTCTCTGACAGTAATGGTGGAGGTAATATTCAGTCTGCTGATGATATCACTCCACATTATTGAAAAAGACTTTGATACGATCGCTCCAATCGATCATTTCGAAGGCTAATATTTTCTCCTCGGTACACAAACGTTTCTAACTCAGGTGTAATATGAGTCAGTGAGCCGTGATGAACTCATGGAAAGTCTATTAAAGCAGAGTTAGCAGAGTTAGCAGAGTTAGCAGAGTTAGCAGAGTTAGCAGAGTAACCCGCGTCGACCGGGTAAAGGGTTCGACTGAGACGAGCGTGTGGGAAGAATATAGACGTCACATTTCCATCCCGCTTTGACGGCTGCACCTCTGATTGAGTCATCTCATCACAGCGTCTACTAAATTTTTGATGGCGCCCAACTGGAGAGAGACAGACGTGTTTATCTCAACATGCTAATACTGCATCCCATCAAAGGATGGAAACACGCGATTTGCATTTTTCTGGCAGATTCGTGGTAAATTTTCCTCTTTCCCATGACGGACTTTATTTGGCTAACTTTACAAACGCTGCATGGGAAGATGATTAACAATGAGAGAGAGTGATTATCTCTCTCTCTCTCTCTCTCACACACACACACACACGCACAGTTTGGCGCGTGTGCTGCAGCGAGCTCTCTCCAGGCCATGGAGGCAATTTCCCTCCATGGATGTATGCAGGAGGTAATGGGAGAGATGTACTCGCAGCAGCAGCAGCAGCAGCAGCAGCAGCAGCAGCAGCAGCCACTGTGGCTGACCTTGGTGCTCCTCACGAATCAGCCGAGCACTCAGCTCGAGCCCGGGCAGGGGAAAAATCACTGTGAATAATTTCTTAATGCTTTCACAGAGGAACAAAGAGGGAGGGTGAGGAAAGGGGTCAGAGAGTGAGAGAGGCATAGAGAGAGAGGGAGAGAGAGGGAAGGCTGAGGGAGACAGAGACACAGTGAAAAGTTGAAATGGATGATGGGGAGACAGACAGCAAATAAGAGAAGAAGATGAAGAGAGAGAGAGAGAGAGAGAGAGAGAGAGAGAGGGGGGCGTGATGATGCATAAAGTCAAAGTTAAAGGAGGAATGGATGAAAGGAGGGAGGAACATAAAGGGAGAGGGAGGAGAGGGAGGAGAGGGAGGAGAGGGAGGAGAGGGAGGAGAGGGAGGAGAGGGAGGAGAGGGAGGAGAGGGAGGAGAGGGAGGAGAGCTGTGTCCGGTGTCCTGGGATCATGCTGCAGTCTACATTATTCATGGCAGCACCACATTCATCCAGGGTGACTTACAGCGCTCATCATTTACATGCCATCACCCATGAATTATTAAAATAATGACTTGTGCGTCTGATGAACCGTAAAGTGTAGGGGTGAGGTCCCTGAAGGGAAACATTGACTTAGAGGTCGGTCACAGGAAGCTACACCCTGAATAAACACACTGTAGTCTCAGTGTGGAGCCGCCGCGCTCAGAGACGACAGCAGATACGATTCATTCTTTATCAGGACACGAACCAAAACAAGAGCAGAGAAACCGTCGAGAAACACACGAGCACCTGTGAGCCAGGCAGCAGCGGGGGAGGAATCGATCCCTGAGACATCCATGAGACCGAGCATCAATAAGACGAATACAAAGAGGATGGATCCCTGATGTGTCAGCCTCAGGTGTGAAGTATCTGCAGGTGTGAGTTAAAGTAAACCTGCAGAGGATTCTTGATTTTAAAGCTCGATCTCTGATAGATAGTGTGGCAGAGGGGGATCATTCCTAAGGCATGGCGAAGGGCTGGAGGAGTGCTTATTCCCAAGGAGAAGGATGCGACAGACATCAGTCAATTCAGGCCAATTTGCCTTCTCAATGTTGAGGGGAAAATCTTTTTCAGTGTGATAGCACAGAGGCTGTCCACCTACCTGGAGAAGAACAAGTATGTCGACACATCAATACAGAAGGCTGGCATTCCTGGGTTCTCTGGTTGCTTGGAGCATACCAGTATGATCTGGCACCAGATCCAAGCAGCGAAGAAGGAGAAAAGAGACCTCTATGTCATCTTCCTTGACTTGGCCAATGCCTTTGGCTCAATTCCCCATAACCTCCTTTGGGAATCCTTCAACTTCTTCCACGTTCCGTCATCTATCACTACTCTGGTAAAGGCCTACTTTGAAGACCTGCAGCTGTGCTTCACAACAGCTGACTTCACAACATCTTGGCAGCGCGTAGAAGTTGGTATCATGGCAGGCTGTACAATCTCGCCCCTGGCTTTTACAATGGCAATGGAGATCATCATTAGGGCCTCAAAATGGGTGGTTGGGGGTGACCGAACTAAGAATGGAATCCGCCTTCCACCTATCCGAGCATACATGGATGACATGACCACTCTGACCACTACTCCAGCATGCACCAAGCGGCTACTTGGAAAGCTGCAGGAGAATATCAAGTGGGCCCGGATGAGAATCAAGGCGAACAAGTCACGAAGCATCTCAATAGTTAAGGGAGAGCTTAAAAACGTGAGGTTCAGCATTGGTGGTGACTCAATACCAACAGTGTCGGAACAACCTGTTAAAAGCCTGGGCAGATGGTACAATGCAAGCCTCAAGGACAAAGACCAAGTGCAACAACTAAGGCAGGATATTACTAACAGTCTGGAAAACATCAATAAGTCCCTACTGCCAGGGAAGCTTAAGCTCTGGTGTCTGCAGTTTGGACTTCTCCCTCGCATAATGTGGCCACTCACTCTCTACGAGGTCCCAGTATCAACAGTGGAGAAGATGGAACGAGCCATAACTTCATATGTGAAGAAATGGCTAGGAGTCCCACGGTGTCTGACTAATATCGGCCTCTATGGTAAAGGAGTCCTTGAATTACCGATCACAAGCATCACTGAAGAGTACAAGTGCTCTAAAGTAAGACTCCATTTGACACTGAAGGACTCCAAAGACCAGACAATCAGCGATGCTGCACCCTCTCTTCTAACTGGACGAAAGTGGACACCAGCCGATGCAGTGCAGCTTGCTACATCATCCCTGAGGCACAACGACATCGTAGGGCATGTTCTGCAGGGAAGAGGAGGCTTTGGCTTTGCAGCAAGTAAACAAACTTGGGGCAAGGCCTCAACATCAGAGAAGAGAAAAATGGTGGTCGAGGAGGTGCGCCGTCAAGAAGAGGCTGAAAGAAGCACCAAAGCTGTCTCTCTTGCCAAGCAGGGACAATGGATGAGGTGGGAAGGCTTGGAAAGGAGGAAGCTCAGCTGGAAGGAGCTCTGGGAAATGGAGGCGAACAACATCAGCTTTATCATCAGAGCTACCTATGATGTACTCCCGTCTCCAAAAAACCTCCACCAATGGTATGGCGAGGACCCAACCTGTGCCCTCTGCCCAGCTCCAGCAACTCTCAAACACATTTTGAGCGGCTGCAAAACCAGCCTCACACAAGGGCGCTACACTTGGAGACATAACAAGGTCCTGAAAAGCTTGGCAGCAGCTCTTGAGAGCAAGAGGACTACAGTTAACTCCCTGCCCCTAAGAGCAACCAATTCTATCAAAGCACCAGCATTCATCCGGGAGGGGCAGGAAAAGCCCAAACAACCCACCAACCCAGATGCCGGGGGGCTAGCCATGGCCCGGGATTGGAAGATGCTAGTTGACATTGACCAGCAACTAATCTTTCCTCCTGAAATTGCAACCACCACCCTTAGACCAGACCTGGTACTCTGGTCTCCTTCACTGAAGTTTGTTTACATCACAGAGCTCACAGTCCCATGGGAGGAGTCAGTTGAAGAGGCCTATGAGCGCAAAAAATTGCGCTACACAGAACTGGCAGCGGATGCACAACAGCGAGGGTGGAGGGCAAAAATCTATCCAGTTGAGGTGGGGTGTAGAGGTTTTATAGCTTTTTCCACCATCAGGCTGCTGAAAGACCTCGGTTTCCTTGGACAGGCTTTGCGGAAGACGATTAGATCAGTCTCTGAAACAGCCGAAAGAAGCAGCCAGTGGATTTGGATCAAGCGGAGAGATCCATCTTGGGCTCAGAAAACGCCAGCTTGACCTTTACATGGGAGACACACACCCCCCCCCCAAAGGAGGAAACAGCATTTTTCTTTGTAATTGGGCATGGGGCACAAGCTCAGGTTTGATCACCCTGTAGCTGGCCACCTTTGATGAGGGTGTCTAGTGTTAAAAGGCCGAAACACCCAGTGACTCAAAGGTACACTACTGATGATGTGTCCCAAATTTACAACTTCCCCATGTCTGAGATACAGGTCCTATCTCTCTCTCTCAACTCCAATGGAAACCTTAGGTGCGCACCATCTATTGGCACAATGGACAAATTTAACATCATGTCCCGTGTTTTATGATTCTGAGCATCTGGACCTGTCCAGTGACCGCTGTGAAAGGACAGCTGACAACATAGGAAAGTCTATGTGACAGCTTGGAGAGACAGCTGACCGGAGGGAATAGACCCCACAGGGGCTGTCATGGGCTAGCTACCCATGACAGCAGTCTCCAACACTGCTTTAGTTTGTTGAAGACACCCGCCTATTGCTACAGAAACCCAACAAAGGAACATACCCCTAGAGCCTGCGAGAGTGGGGGTGCAAGATGGCTCAACGACTGTCAACACGGCTACAGACCCAGGAACGGACACGACTACGATTAAGAACACGGCACACAAGGCAACCACATCAGCAGCTGGACACTCACTTCAGGTTTGTACCTGTGGCTGGGCCAAAACAACATCAGCCAGGGGACTGAAGATCCACCAAGGAAAGAGAGGGTGCTTGAGAGAGCAGAGACAAGGGCCTCGCATTGACCAGTACTTCTTACGAAGTAACCAGTCAAATCAGTCGATTGAAGCACTGCGACGGGACAAAAACCACAGTTCGCAGAGCATCAGCACCCCTGTCACTGAAGAGAGTAATACAAGCACAGAGATGCCGGTGGAGGAACCCACCCAGCCACAAAGACCTCCCAAAGAGGTAAAGATCAAAGGGTACAGACCAAGGGTAAAGTGGCCCAAAGCTGTTGAAAAGAGAGAGTGGGAAATAGTTAACAACGACCTGGCAAAAATCTTGGAGCAACAAGTAGGCACGGCAGAGAAAAAGCTGGAAAGGATGGGTGACATCATCTACCATTATGGAGAAGAGAGCTTTGGAGTAGACAGAAAGAGAAACGACAAAACAACACCAGCACCAGCCAAATCCAGGAGACAGCAAGAGATCGAAAGACTGGTCAGAGAAAGAAGGCAGCTGAGAAAGGAGTGGAAGAAAGCCTCTGATGCAGAGAAAGAAGGACTCATGCTACTCCAGGCAGACATTAAATTCCGGCTATCAACCTTGCGAAGAGCAGAGAGCTTAAGGAAACTTCGCAAGAGGAAGGAACATACAAGAACACAGTTCTATAAAAATCCCTTCAAGTTTGCCAAAGACCTCTTTACCAAGGGAAAAAGCGGAATCCTGAAGACGTCAAAGCAGGAGCTGGAAAAACACCTAGAAGGGGTCCATCAGGACATAAAAAGGCACGAACAGCTTGTTATCCCACATGACATCCCACCTATCCAACTTCCTGAATTCAACCTGGAAACTTGCCCTCCAAAATGGAAGGAAATAGTGAAAACAGTACACCACGCAAGATCAGCATCAGCCCCTGGACCGAATGGAGTACCGTATAAGCTCTACAAAAATGCACCAGACGTACTGCGCTACCTTTGGAGGCTCATGAAGATAGTGTGGCAGAGGGGGATCATTCCTAAGGCATGGCGAAGGGCTGGAGGAGTGCTTATTCCCAAGGAGAAGGATGCGACAGACATCAGTCAATTCAGGCCAATTTGCCTTCTCAATGTTGAGGGGAAAATCTTTTTCAGTGTGATAGCACAGAGGCTGTCCACCTACCTGGAGAAGAACAAGTATGTCGACACATCAATACAGAAGGCTGGCATTCCTGGGTTCTCTGGTTGCTTGGAGCATACCAGTATGATCTGGCACCAGATCCAAGCAGCGAAGAAGGAGAAAAGAGACCTCTATGTCATCTTCCTTGACTTGGCCAATGCCTTTGGCTCAATTCCCCATAACCTCCTTTGGGAATCCTTCAACTTCTTCCACGTTCCGTCATCTATCACTACTCTGGTAAAGGCCTACTTTGAAGACCTGCAGCTGTGCTTCACAACAGCTGACTTCACAACATCTTGGCAGCGCGTAGAAGTTGGTATCATGGCAGGCTGTACAATCTCGCCCCTGGCTTTTACAATGGCAATGGAGATCATCATTAGGGCCTCAAAATGGGTGGTTGGGGGTGACCGAACTAAGAATGGAATCCGCCTTCCACCTATCCGAGCATACATGGATGACATGACCACTCTGACCACTACTCCAGCATGCACCAAGCGGCTACTTGGAAAGCTGCAGGAGAATATCAAGTGGGCCCGGATGAGAATCAAGGCGAACAAGTCACGAAGCATCTCAATAGTTAAGGGAGAGCTTAAAAACGTGAGGTTCAGCATTGGTGGTGACTCAATACCAACAGTGTCGGAACAACCTGTTAAAAGCCTGGGCAGATGGTACAATGCAAGCCTCAAGGACAAAGACCAAGTGCAACAACTAAGGCAGGATATTACTAACAGTCTGGAAAACATCAATAAGTCCCTACTGCCAGGGAAGCTTAAGCTCTGGTGTCTGCAGTTTGGACTTCTCCCTCGCATAATGTGGCCACTCACTCTCTACGAGGTCCCAGTATCAACAGTGGAGAAGATGGAACGAGCCATAACTTCATATGTGAAGAAATGGCTAGGAGTCCCACGGTGTCTGACTAATATCGGCCTCTATGGTAAAGGAGTCCTTGAATTACCGATCACAAGCATCACTGAAGAGTACAAGTGCTCTAAAGTAAGACTCCATTTGACACTGAAGGACTCCAAAGACCAGACAATCAGCGATGCTGCACCCTCTCTTCTAACTGGACGAAAGTGGACACCAGCCGATGCAGTGCAGCTTGCTACATCATCCCTGAGGCACAACGACATCGTAGGGCATGTTCTGCAGGGAAGAGGAGGCTTTGGCTTTGCAGCAAGTAAACAAACTTGGGGCAAGGCCTCAACATCAGAGAAGAGAAAAATGGTGGTCGAGGAGGTGCGCCGTCAAGAAGAGGCTGAAAGAAGCACCAAAGCTGTCTCTCTTGCCAAGCAGGGACAATGGATGAGGTGGGAAGGCTTGGAAAGGAGGAAGCTCAGCTGGAAGGAGCTCTGGGAAATGGAGGCGAACAACATCAGCTTTATCATCAGAGCTACCTATGATGTACTCCCGTCTCCAAAAAACCTCCACCAATGGTATGGCGAGGACCCAACCTGTGCCCTCTGCCCAGCTCCAGCAACTCTCAAACACATTTTGAGCGGCTGCAAAACCAGCCTCACACAAGGGCGCTACACTTGGAGACATAACAAGGTCCTGAAAAGCTTGGCAGCAGCTCTTGAGAGCAAGAGGACTACAGTTAACTCCCTGCCCCTAAGAGCAACCAATTCTATCAAAGCACCAGCATTCATCCGGGAGGGGCAGGAAAAGCCCAAACAACCCACCAACCCAGATGCCGGGGGGCTAGCCATGGCCCGGGATTGGAAGATGCTAGTTGACATTGACCAGCAACTAATCTTTCCTCCTGAAATTGCAACCACCACCCTTAGACCAGACCTGGTACTCTGGTCTCCTTCACTGAAGTTTGTTTACATCACAGAGCTCACAGTCCCATGGGAGGAGTCAGTTGAAGAGGCCTATGAGCGCAAAAAATTGCGCTACACAGAACTGGCAGCGGATGCACAACAGCGAGGGTGGAGGGCAAAAATCTATCCAGTTGAGGTGGGGTGTAGAGGTTTTATAGCTTTTTCCACCATCAGGCTGCTGAAAGACCTCGGTTTCCTTGGACAGGCTTTGCGGAAGACGATTAGATCAGTCTCTGAAACAGCCGAAAGAAGCAGCCAGTGGATTTGGATCAAGCGGAGAGATCCATCTTGGGCTCAGAAAACGCCAGCTTGACCTTTACATGGGAGACACACACCCCCCCCCCAAAGGAGGAAACAGCATTTTTCTTTGTAATTGGGCATGGGGCACAAGCTCAGGTTTGATCACCCTGTAGCTGGCCACCTTTGATGAGGGTGTCTAGTGTTAAAAGGCCGAAACACCCAGTGACTCAAAGGTACACTACTGATGATGTGTCCCAAATTTACAACTTCCCCATGTCTGAGATACAGGTCCTATCTCTCTCTCTCAACTCCAATGGAAACCTTAGGTGCGCACCATCTATTGGCACAATGGACAAATTTAACATCATGTCCCGTGTTTTATGATTCAGGAGGGGAAGATTTGAGTGATTCACCTTTTTAAAAAGCTGCGACTGGAAAACGGTGAAGCTCCTACAGTAACAGAGCTCCCATGATGTCATATCCACAGTTTGAGATCCGTGGCGCCGCCGTCGATCAATCTGGAGTTAAAGTGGAGACGCTTCGTAGGGACGTGAGTGACATCATGACGGTTAGAAGACCAGGAGACCAAGGCTCACTGATGCACAAGAAGGCGCTGATCCAAGATACGGATACGGTGTCAAGAGTGCATCACAGTTTGTTGCAGCTGATGAGAGAACCAGCAGGTAACCATCAAAACTGGAGCACAAAGAAATAAAGAAGACGGCCTGGAGGTCATGCACAAGTCCAAGTCTGAAAAATCACTCAGATCTGAACCCATCAGACAGAAAAGTCTGTTACATGGAGGTCAAACCTCCCAACGTCCAGGGCTTCAAGCTCTGCTGCTCAGGTTTAGGGTTCAGATATCACAGCACACTCTGACCCACGTCCACCTCTCCTCAGGTCAGCCATGTTTTTGCATTTATGGTTGGATAAAAGATGAACATGGTAGAGGAATCAGACGGCATGAGTAGAAATGTAAATATCCACCATAAGAAGTGAGGAATCAGAGAGAGGATCACACTCTGATCTCTGACTGACTTTAAAACCTGAAAGGTTTCATTAGATTTCTGAGCTGGATGGAGACAGCTTACAGGTGGACAGGTGAAAGGTGTTTTTTTTTTTAGTGCTTTCTTCTCTCTCTCTGCAAAGTTGAACTACTCCCTGAGATTATACGAGGTCAAACCAGGAGGTGCACGGCTGCTTCTGGCAAACAGGATGCTCTTAATGGCATCCTGTGGTGTGAACATGTTAAAGATTACAGGGAGGATACCTGAGGAGGTTTCCTGACGTGTGTGTGTGTGTGTGTGTGTGTGTGTGTGTGTGTGTGTGTGTGTGTGTGTGTGTGTGTGTGAAACAGGTTCAGTCCAAGCTGACTTTAAGATGTGAGTCACAGAGAGACGCCGCTGCTCTCACAGATCAAGAGACCACAACGAGGACCAAACTTTCTCCGCTCACCTCGTCGCTCTTTCTTCACATCGTTTCCTGTCATTTGTGTCCTGATGCCGTCCTGAGACCCTGAGACTAAAACGCCTCGCTGTGAGGAAACACGGCACCACGCTGCAGCCGTTTACTGAAACCCGAAGCTGGAAAAACTTTTACTTCCTCCTCACAGAGTTGTGTTTATTGTGCACAATTATGTGTTTAGAGGCTTTTGAGTTTTTCCAAATGTTCCACTGACTTTTAAATTCATCTGGCAGCGAGTCAGTTTCCACCCGGAGCATCAGAAACACTCAGAGCGGCGTGCTAACAACAGCCCTCATAAGGCATTGTTAGCCGCCGTGAAGGGATCACGTATACCGTCGGCCATATATAGAACCTTTCACAGTTCTGCAGTTCATGGTTCTTATAAAACCAGATCCAGGTGTCAAATTAAAGGCTGCTGAAGCCTGGAGGTCGGGTGGAGCAGAGCCTCTAATCTGGTTTTATAAACTGTAATATTCCGCTCACGTGAGCCCTCTCTCCCTCTCTCCCTCTCTCCCTCTCTCCCTCTCTCCCTCTCTCCGGTGCACTCTTCTGGTTTTGTCAATAACTGAAGCTGCTGAGGAGAAATATTTGGAGTTTGAGTTGTTTTAATGAAATCAAAGTGCAACAGATGAATTAAATTACTGCAGAAACATCAATAAGCAGGCCTGCTTTTTAATACCATCACACCCGCTTTCTGCTGCAGCTCACAGGAGTTTGTGGATGTGCATCATGGAGCTGCGTCTGAGGATAACCTGATAAAGTCTGAACAGATTCTATTTCTCCAGATACTTTACAGTCCTTTACAAAAATGTGATATAATTTCAAAATAAAAGCACCTAAAGAAATGAAAGAGTATATAAATATCTTTAAAACACTGTTTCCTACATGCACAGCTTTGCTTGAGCCCAGGATGCTGCACGCTGCATCACGTCAGAACAACTTTACCTGATAAAGTTAATTCATCGTTGGAGTTATTTTCTAAAACGTCTCTCAGGAAATAACGTCTGCACACAAACAGTTTTGTTCATGAGCGCTCAGAGTACGTCCATCCTTGAGCGCAGCGAGCTGAACGGGTTTCTGAGAAGTCGGCGGAAATTAAAAGTAAAGAGAAAATATAGAAAATTCTGAGCGCTCGATCAGTACAAAAACATATATCCAATAAATGTCTAAAGTTCAAAGTCAAATCACGCAGTTTAATTAAATTTCATGGCTAACGTGCCCTCTGGCAGAAGCCGTCAGAGAGACCTGGTGATCGCTCAGGGGAAGAAGCTTCGCGCCTGATGAAAACCTGCTGGGTTCAGTAAGTATCACACAGACTGCATCCAGCTTTTCTTCATCACGCTGGGAAGCTGAATGTAAAGGGATCGTTAAGGTTTCATGCCAGCAGTAACCCGTCTAATTTACGGCACTTTATTTGGGAAAATCGAAGCTCCTGGATTTGAATTCAGGACCAAAGTCTCTGCTATCCTTTGGAGGATTTATCCAGGCCATTAGATGCTGCAGTAAATTAGGAGCCGCCATGAGGAGCAGTGAAAGTCAGGCTGCTTATAGGTACGGTTAAATCTGTGGGGAGGATCCAGGGCGGCGTGCTGATCAAAGGCTGCGTGTCTATAGGATAAAAAGGCTAATCATTAATTACTGCTAATCATCACAGTCAGCTGAGACGAGCCTCAGAAGGTATCTGATCTTTGAACTCTCCTTTGAACTGAAAACTGCAGGTGTGAACGCATTCTGAGGAACTTTAATTAAAGTCAGGCGGATGTTCTGATGCATCAGGAGGTGACAGCATTAAATGAGGAACAAACAGAGGGGGTTTGTTTTCCTCCGTGCTGATACAGGACTCGGTGTAAACAGACTCTAGTGGCCACAGGAGGAACTGCACTCCACGTCGCCCTCAACCTTCAGCTCAGGTGGTTCCAGCCGTCGACAGTTTGTTTTCCAAAGAGCTGGACCTGGACCACTTAAGAAGATTAAACTCAAACGTAGGTCAGGTGGACGAGGACGACATGTGTAACACCTCCGCGTCACACGTCTTACTAACACCTGGAGACGGGAGGCTTTCAGTTGGAGCGCGCTCAGAGAGCGGCTGAGTAATGTAATTGTGGCGCAGGAGATGAAATCAATGCATCCTTTACTCAGCAGCTTCCTCGTGGTTCTGATTCTCTCTGAGACAAACCCCTTCATCTCCCATCCCTCCTCAGACAGGCCGGACTCACAAAGTCTCAGACGTGCTCTAATTGGACGAGCTCTGTAAAAAACTGTCAGCTGAACAAGGACATTTCTCCTTCAGATCATCACTAAGAGACATTCCCAGACATGATAATGAGGACGTTACCTGGGCGTCCTGAATGGAACTTGTCTCAGGTATTTCCTTTCAGTCTCACACGACGTCCTCGTCCCTTTCAGTCTGATGTCAGCTCCCTGTGGGAACATATCATTCTTTAATATTACATGCACACACTGCTCCAGACTGACATTTACAAGAGCACAAAGTGCTTTTGTTCACTGCTTCGTCTTTATTCATGCAGCCGCCCAGATGTCTCGTTCAGGTTTGTAGCTAAAGGTGGAAAAATGAAGCTGAAACGTGTTTGTCTTCCTGGTTTCAGCTGAAGCTGCAGAAAACTTCTGCTTAATGAAAAAAAAAAACCTGAATTATAATGAACAATCTGAGGTCGGTTTTTTTCTGCAGTCTTGGATTTAGGCCCCGTTTCACACACCTTGCTCCTCTCTCACTATCTCCGCCTCCTTTCTTTGCATCCACTTCTCCCAGTTTGCTCTTGCACTCGTGCAGAAAGAGATAATGAAACGGCACAGACGGGAAACACCGCCCACACACTCACACACTCACAGACACACTGTGGGAAAACAATAGAGCTGACTGTCCTTGAAGAAGGAAAATTAAACCAAAAAATAACACAAAGGCAGCAGAAAATGCTCAGTAAGCCCAAGGTAATTAATTAGGAATGCTCAGATTTAGTCATGGCTTAATACCCAGCAGTGCCGTGCTAAATTGCAGCGAAGTGAGAGCTCATTAGGCTCCACTCTTAAGTCATGACGTGTTTTATTTATGACTGCATTTCTGGAACATTCTCTCGATTTATGTGGCACTACCATGGTGACCAGAAAATCTCACACCACCGCTTTTAAAGTCTGGGTGTCTGCGAAATCTTATCATTGGGCGGAATGAGCGTGTTAATAATGTAGAGCAAGAACAGTTCATGAATATTCATGAGCCTGATGATAGATCTCGGTGAGTCGTTAGGAGTTGGCGCGTAGCTCGGCTCACGGCAGACGGCTCATCCCTAAAAGCTCTGCATCATTTGGAGGCGTCAGCGAGGACCGGCTCGTCTGAAGTGGTTTTCAGTCCTCCAGTAAAGCAGCTCCAGCTCTGAGAGACGACTTGAAAGCATCTGACACTGAATCCCATTATTATCACACAGCTGGGATGAATTCTTCATCCTGATTGGCCAGGTGCTATTTCTGTACGACAGACTGTCGCTAAAATAAACAGCTCACATCCTCAGAGGAGCTGAGACAAGCAGGAGTCCAGCTGTCCCGAGTCAGAAACTCAAATGCTTCAGAAGACGACTGATGAATCATCCGCTGGATCTCACACACTGAAGATAACAAGCAGGGAGATCAGTCAGTCTCTGCTCACCTGCCTGCACACTGCACCTGAAAAACAGCCCTCCTCACATCATTCAGCATCAGCTGATGGTATCTAACCATCAGCGCTGACACGCCCTCATTGTTAGCCTATCACCTCGCTGCAGCTATCAGTAAGTGATCAGGCCGTTATGTGCGCCTCTCTCTCTCTCTCTCTCTCTCCCTCTCTCTCTCCACAGTCATCACTAATTACTTCATCAGCCTGTGCGGGGTAACAGTCCTCCTCCATCATTAATGTCGAGGCTTCGTGAGGCGGTTCATCCCGCTGACACACGTCAGCTGATGCTTGTCTGGACTTCCATCACCTGTCTCCTTACCTGTTCTTCCACACTCAGTCTGAATCCATGTGGCTTCACAGTCCTGCAGAAACAACCGGACCAGTCTCAAAGTGGTCTCTTGGATCAGGTCCTAAATGGACCCTGAACTGTCTGCTAAACTCAGCCAACCAGAATCCAGCAGCATTAAAAACCGACTTCAGTGATCATTTCTCACCCTGTCAGGATTCTGTTTCACACAAGCATCACCTCACTATACATCATTACTAATAACATCATCAAGACCCAAACTCGGACTGATCCACTGCAGCTCCAACCACTTTATAAGCTCTTATTTTAGAAATATTTAACTGCACGGTTAATATCATGAGCCACAGTTGGAACAAAGGAAACATTTTTTTACAACTACGGTTCTCAAAGCCACTTTAGGATCTTAAATCAGCCTAACTCCGATGGAGATCTCGTTAATTTGGCCTTAAGAGAGTCAGAGATCATTCCCTGAAAACTCATCTCACATCTTTTCTTTCAGGAATCCTCTGGATTTTTTTTTTTTTTTTTTTTGCTTGCCCAAGTTGTTGAAGAGTTACGGTAATGAGAACAGCTTGCACCAGTCTTTTCTTTGAGGAGCTGTCTGAATTTTTCTCGCTTGCCCAAATTGTTGAGGAGTTACGGTAATTTAACGAGCTCTTGTAGAATAATGGTGTCTTTTTGTTTTCTGGTGGGGAAAAGAAAACAAGTCTTTGAGAGGGCCTGAAGTTCTCAGGAGTCTCAGGAAGTGTTTTGGTGCAGAAAGGCTGATGAGCTGGACGTCGCTCTATTAGCTTCCATTAGCTTCCATTAGCTCCTTTATGCTGTCTGGTCATATGATCACCTGGAAGGTGCTCACAGGCTCTGAACGCAGCTTCAAAAGGGTTTGAATACGTTAAGGTTGATGCTCTGATTCGTCCTCTGTTTATACCGATGACTGCGTCTGATTGGACGTCACCAACGTGCAGCTGAATTAGATCATTAGAGTCTAAACTGGCTCAGACGTTTCTAAAGTTCAGTGAGTTTAACCTCATTAAGGTGATCAATGATTCATTATTACACCAAACATGCTCAGAGTCCCAGATGAAGCCTGTTTGACCCGTCTGGAAGCTCGAAGTCTCGTCTGTGTCGTACATTTGTCTGAACAGCTGATGTGCGACGACGCCGTGCACAAACATACCAGCACACAGCACTCCTCTGCGTCTGCTCTGGTTTGAGACTCTCCTGCAGCACATACGACTTCCTGCGTTTGTCAGCGGAGAGTCGACTGAGTGCATTTCTGCGACAGCACAGCAGCTCCGAGGGGAAAGTGTCTCCTGTCGTCACTCTTGCCCTCGGCTTTCTCAGTTAGTTCAAAGACCCTGTGGAGCATCCAGGGCTCATCACTTATTGATCTAATTCTTGTTTGATTCTATTTATAGCACACCGCATCCGAACAGTAACACTTCCTCCTCCTCCTCCTCCAGCGTGAAACACACAACACTTGTGATGGAGCACATTATTATCAGGTTGAACCGTGTCAATGTCACAGCAGGGCGAGAGAGAGAGAGAGAGAGAGGGGGGGGGATCTTCGGTTCGCCGTGGTCTATCTCGTCGCTGTCGCTGTCACATCCACAGAAAGAAACAGAGCACACGCAGTGGGAGCCTCACAACATGGGGCATGCATATTTCAAATCTGAGTACATGGCAGCGTCACGTGCTCTTTTGGCGGGGCTGCTGGAGGAGGAGGGCGTCATCCATATTAATGACGGTCTTTGGTTATGTGTCAGACGTGAAGCCCGCCCGGTGTCAACGCAAACTTCTCATGAAGTTACCGTGTGAAAGCCGGGGTGAAATCTAATCTTTAATCATGGAGAGGATGTGTCTGTGGGTGTGAGTTTCTCCACAGCACGGGGATGATTCAAGAAAGATCAGAGAGAGCCTCCCGCTCACTGACAGCAGGACTAACAGGAGGGAACAGCCCAGGGAGAGGGAGCTGGAGGAAGGAGCAAGAGGAAGGAGCTGGAAGAAGGAGCTGGAGGAAGGAGCTGGAGGAAGAAGCTAGAGGAAGGAGCAATAGGAAGGAGCTGGAGGAAGGAGCTGGAGGAAGGAGATGAAGGAAGGAGCTGGAGGAAGGAGTTGGATTAAGAAGCTGGAGGAAGGAGCTGGAGGAAGGAGCTGGAGGAAGTAGCTGGAGGAAGGAGCAGGAGGAGGGAGAAGGAGGAAGGAGCTGGAGGAAGGAGGTGAAGGAATGAGCAGGAGGAGGGAGCTAGAGGAAGGAGCTGGAGGAAGGAGCTGGAGGAAGGAGCAGGAGGAAGGAGCAGGAGGAAGGAGCTGGAGGAAGGAGCAGGAGGAAGGAGCTGGAGGAAGGAGGTGGAGGAAGGAGCTGGAGGAAGGAGCTGGAGGAAGGAGCTGGAGGAAGGAGCTGAAGGAAGGAGCAGGAGGAAGGAGCTGGAGGAAGGAGCAGGAGGAAGGAGCAGGAGGAAGGAGCGTGAAGAGTTGCGTTAGCGCTGAAGGAGGAACTTTCAACCCCAGGACTGAGACAGAGTCAAAGGTTCCTCCAGCCAGCCGGGGTTTGAGTTTCAACCAGGGTGTTTCTGGTACAACAGCTACTGTTAGCTTTGTTAGCAAGACGTGAAAGAGAGCAGCTGCAAGACTTTAGGGACTGAATCAACTCCTCAAGGTTTAAGAGTCAATCAATAAATAAAAAAAAGATCTAATTAGCTTCCACAGCAAATTGAGTCTACTCAATTATCCAATTAATGACTCCGAATAAAGAGTTCCTCATCCTTCATCCAAATATGGTCAATCCTGCCTCTGAAGAAGTGAGGACCTTCAAACCAGCAGGCTAAGCTTTAACATACCAATCAAAACACATTTTCTGCAGAAAATCTGAATCCTGAAGACGAAATACGTGTTTGAGAAGCTGAAGAGTTGTGCTGCGAACATTCCCACACCTGCGCGAGCGCAGGGTTTAAAAAGGTCACGGATTATAATTGGATTAATTCACAAATAATCCTCTTTATTTACATTCAATCCTGATTTAATTTATGTGCTGGAACTGTAACGCACAAGGGGTGAGAGCGGAGCTGCTGTGGGGTAAATCGTGCAGCACGCGTCTGCCTGTGCAGCTAACAGGAATCATGTGTTAGAGAGGAGGAGGAGAGGGAGGTAATGAGCTGCAAAGACACACATGCATGTATTCTTAAACTACTGAGACTTACTGCACTGCTGCTCTGCTGGGAGGATATAAATATATTCACACTCATACTTTCACCTTCTGCACCACTTCACCTGTGATGCTGTCTGCACACAGGTCTGGATAAAAACTGCATTTCCCAGAATTCTGCTGCCTTAAATTAGAAAAATGTAGAATGCAAAAGCTTTTTCTATTTCTGCAAAAAGACGGATATATTCAGCATTCGTCTCAGCTTTTATGGGTCATCTGTTTATTGTGGCACAAATTTAAGAGGACTGAAGTGAAGAGGAAATAATCAGAGTGCTTCCATGAGACTGTACGTCCCAACGGGGACAAAATGGAGTGAATGAGCAGAATGTAAAATCTCCAGACAAAAAGACAAAAGAAAAGACCAATAATCTCTCGCTCCAGGCGTTCCTATTTATAGACGTCATGTGTCACTCCAGATTAAGGTCAGCGATGGCGTTCTGCTGCCCTCTGCTGGACGGAGCGGCCTGTTGTTCTATAAATACATCAGTTCATCTAAATCCTTCACATCAGAGGGGGAGTGTGTGTATCTTCTGACCTCTGAGCAGCTAAGGGTCAGACCCTACAGCTCACACTTCTCTGCCTCCAGTTTTAACCGCACATCTCAGGATATAATTCAATTAATTGGACCGCGAGCGCTCATCCACAAATCACATCCCAGACCGGCCTCAGGCCCTGCTTTCTTAAAGCTCATACGACACAAAACGAACATGAAACTGCCTCCAAAAAGAGCCTGAGAGAGGGCTGCACGCTGCGCGGAGCGCAGAGCCCCGTGGGCGAGCGCACCGTTTGTGATTATAGATTAAAATAAAATGAACTTGACTCTTTCACGAGCTCATGGAGGGAAGGTTAACGGATTCAGTTCTGTTTGATCACAGAATTCTGCTTGGATTTAATTCATCCTTGTGAGGATTTTGAGAGAGAGAGAGAAAGAGAGAGAGAGAGAGAGAGAGGTGCAGGCTTGTATGAGGGGGTCAAGGCCAGGAGCGGAGCCACATCGTTGACTTTATCTGTGACGCCTGTTCTGGAGCCTCGTCCAGGGTTAATTCTTGACATCCTCATCTTTTAACACCACTTGAAGAAGAGGCAGATCTTCATCACTGACAATCACAGATATCAGATCAATAAGAGAGATTTTTCAAACCTGGACTGGTTTTTGAAAATGAGCGTCTGATATATTCTTAGTGCTTTTCTGCTCAGGTGCAGATCTCTCTCTCCTCTCTTTCAGAGTCGACCTTTAGGAGTAATTGCTTCTTGTCTAACGACACCAACACGTAGTACATTGTTATGGAAATTTAATGCACGCAATAATGTACCGATCAAAGCCCTGAGGGGATATTTCTCTGTGAGTCGAGGCGCTGAACTGTGAGGATTGAGTCCATAAACAGATCCAGACTTCATATGAGACACGTTTTTAATGTCAGCTCTGTCCTGTCAGACGTTTAACAGTTTTTATCCGTTTTCTTCCTCAGTCAGCGCCTGATAATCGGCCGCATCGCTCAGCATCCGGAGTTTCCTGCTGAACTCGACTTTCTTCCATCAGTCACAAACAGGAGAGCACGAACAGACTGAGACAGAGCGGAGGAACAGTGAAACACAGTCAGGAGAAAAGAGGAACAAAGAGAGACTGAAGCTCATGTTCTAAAAATACTGTATTATTCTGGATGGAGCACACGTACAGACGGTCACATCAACAGTTCCTTCAGAATCCACAGACACACTCGTCAACAAACAGGCTGAGAGTTTCACATTTAATCCACAATCAGTACAAACTGTTTCCAGGTTTAAAAAAAAAAGATGATTTGTGCTTTGAATCCTCGCAGCATGTCGGTGAGATGGATCCACGTCTCTCTCATCCTTTGAATCCGTGCATCACTTTCTGCTTTAACCAATCATATCCATCAGTCTGTGCAAAGACAGATTATTATTATTATGTATGAATCAAAGAAATGTTTTCTTTTTTCACTCATTTTGCTACTTGAGCTCCTGGCTCCTGCTCAGGAAGACCGGCAGATATTTAATCAGCAGTTTAACTGTGATCACGCCCTTTTAAATATAATCCGAGGAGCGTTTGGTATCAGAACATAACGAGAGAGAGAGAGAATATACATCACTCTGAGTCTCTGATTGCAGCAGTTTGAGCAGACGAAACACGTTTATTATCCTCTAAACCAAACGTTGCTTCGAAAAGCTGAGTCAGATCAGGAGGAGAAATCCTGACTTCTACAAACTACATTCCTTCAATAAACCTAGAATTAGATCTTAATACATCAACAGACTGAAACCTTCTCTAAATCATCACCGAGGTGTCAGTTTCAGTCATCCTCACTCACGATACGCAGCGGCTAACGTTCTGGTTGAGAAATCCTCCTTTTCAAAGACGTAAAGATGGAGAAAAATCTCTGGAAGCACGACGCAGGAGGAGATTTTTTGGTTGCAGTAACAGCAGATTAATCATCCAGCTACCTGTTAATCTTCAGTCTGGACCCAGAAATGGACCAAAAACAGCAAATTTGTTTAAAAAATGGAAATAAAAGCAGAAGTTTTGGTTCTTGTAAGATGTGACGCAGCGACGGGATGAATGTGCGTCTTAGGATGAGACTGAAAAAGACCATTTTGGTATCTCTTTAATTTCCCTTTAATCCAGACCGGACAGAGACCGTTCTAGCTCTTCTACCTCTCTGTCGGGGTTTTTAAGATTGTTCTTCAGAGTATAAATCTGCTGCCATGCTTGTGTGACGCTCCTGAGCTTTTCTCTGCAGTCTCAAAGTGAGAGCGTGAAGTAAAGGGGGGTCAGACGTACCGGTCTCTGAGCTGGTCTGAAGGACTTTGTTACATTCCTCCTGCACTCAGGCCAGACTGCTCTGCAGACAGAAGTCTTAAATGGGACACGGAGCAGGACAAGAGGAGTCCAAATATGGAGCTGGTCAGATAAAATAAGAGTTTCTTAACCTCCCAGTCTTGGCCCTGAACGTTAACGCGGGGGCTAAAAATAAGAGCCTGTGGTTTCTCTCGTCTGGCCTCTGCTGCAGTTCACAGGTCCCTCACCGCTTCATTAAGATCTGCTCTCAAACCTCCAGTCAAAGACACTTCTGGTGGGAGAAAAGCTGAAAAACACAGCGCTGTGTCATTACGTACAAAATGAGTCCGACTCCGGCCTCTCAGAGCGCCAGCGGGTGTCGTTTCCTCGCCCCCCTCGTCACCAAACTGTCATTTCAGCCGGCATAATGCTCCCTTACGGATCCTTTTTAAGTGTCCCTGGAAAACCTTAAACTCAGAGTTTACAGGCCACAGAGAGGCACTGCACCACTCTCTCTCTCTGTCTCTCTGTGAAGTGTATCCAGTCTCTTTCCTGGGGTTTGGTACCATGGCGGTATCCTCAGTAGGCTTCATTTAGAGCAGCGCTCAGCAGAGTCCAGAGCCACAGATCCTCGTGGATCTGCAGCCAAATCAGAGGCCTGATACTCTGTGTGCTCTCAGCGAGTCCTCGGGGACCGAAGGAAGGAAGGAAGGAGGTGTCCTCTTCAGCGGTGTCAGTACTTATTAATGCCGAAGATCCTCACGCCGTGCAGCTGAGGCAGCTTGGGGATGAGCACAGTGAGCAGAGACACCGTGTTGACCACGAAATGGACCCGGTCGTATTTGGTGTAGAAGCTGGTGAGGATGTACCTGCAGGAGGAGAGGCAGAAGCAGGTTACCTTTGTTCTTACTTTTCAGGGTTTTACCAAAACCTTTTTATTTTCTTCTTTTATCCACAGTCAGATTTCTGTCTCACACTCAGCGCCGACACCGAGCGAGGGAGGCTGTTCGGACACGCAGAGTATCAGTCACCATTTCACCCCCGTTTCAGTGCATCCTGATTCTTTATGATGGGATGTTTCATGCACGTTTTTATTTAGCATTCAGATGATGCTCAAACTGTTTTTAACCTCAACATAACTGAGAAGATAATCCAATGATTCTGGAGGAACCAGACGTTTGTTTATTCAACACACACGTAATCCTTCCTCGCCGCGCTGAAACGACTTCCACTGAGAAGCTTGAGAAGCTTCAGAGAGTGTTTGCTCACTCGGTCTCTGATCTTTAAATGAATAAAAGCCCCGACTGTGTGGATGTAAACAGCATTCAAAGGTTGGATGTTTTGGAGCTCAGTCTGCACATTCTGTTCTCTGCACAACAAGTGAAGGCATGTAAGAGAAGCTCCTGACAAACTCTGCTTTATCTATCTGGAGCCTGGAGCCTGCAGACTGACCACTTCTGTCCTCCTGTTAAAGAAAACCAGCAGGGAGGTTTTTAAATCTTTAAAATAAAAAACCAAACACACCTGCAAAAATGCTACCAGGACAATGTTCAAGCTGAGCTGGCAAAGCAACCCCAGGGAGTCTGTGAGAGCGCTTCCTGTAAAGCAAACTCTGCTGGTTAATAAGGACAGAAAAGGGCAGGGAAGCAGCACGGGGTCCTGCTGCAAACACTGAGCCCCTTAACAATTTGAGAGCCTGACTAATGAGGCAGCAGCAGGGAGGATAATCAATCAACACTCATTGGGAGTGAGAACTCAGAAACAGAGCCGAAAGAGGAGAATCTGATGAGGGTGCACCCTCAGGGGACAGTGATCCCCTCGTCCACAGAGACCTGTGAACATCATGTGGGTGCATCATGTCCTTGCTGGAGCGCTTCTGTGTTTATACTCTCCATCCGTCTTCACCTTCTTAATGTCAGAGCGTTGGCACGGCAGCACACACACAATCCTGCTCTACTCGTTTCTCAGCGTGTACTCCAATTCAGATCCGCTCTTTCCGATCAGCTCTCCCTCCCTCCTGTCACACGTGAAAAGCTCAACGCGACGACCCCAGAGCTACTTACAAGACGATGGGGGTGATGGTGAGGAACTTTCGTGAAGCGGTGAACTGAACGCCGTAGTCCATCTGCTCCCAGTGCGTGAGGAGGCGAGCTTTGCCCTGATCTGGGGTCTCAAACGGCGTCCCTTTGACCGTGTGAAGGAGGAGGTACATACACTGCAGGAGAGAGAGAGAGAGAGAGAGAGAGAAGGGCTGTTAAAAACGAAGAGTTGAGCTCTGCACTCGCTCTGCTGGTGGTTTTAAAGAGTCTCGTGATGGATGTAGGTCATGAGGTCATTAAGGGCGCCATCTTTGAGGTGCTCCTGATTTCCTGCTCAGGCTGCAGGAAGTTCATGAAAACTTTAAACTGAGGGTTTGAAATCTCTGCCCTCTTCATCTCCTCTGATGATCCGTGTCCTCGATTTCACTGAACGCTCGTTTGTGTGTTTCAGCTCAAAACATTAGTTTTGGGTTATTTAGAGCCTGAACTGAGCGTCAACAGTTGAAGGCCTGATATTCACGCCAGATTCCCAATCTGTGAGTCCACAACAGAAACTACACACACCTGTGTGCTTTCATACCGGCTGTAACGGAGTCATATTAGAGTCACAGTCTTATTATAACGAGGAAGAGATGAAGAGGTGTATCAAGACTAGACTTGAGCTTTAAAGTGACTTCTTCAATCCAGGCCGGACTTCTACCGTTCTTCAACAAATCATGGAGTAAACAGGCTCGTATGGAAACTATGCTGAACTGACCAGATTGTGTATGAGGTTGGTGAGGGTCCAGACCACAGGTACGCTGGCGAAGGGAATGCTGAGCAGGATGACGTGCAGGAGGCCGATGCCCAGGATGTAGGAGAGCCACATCCCCCTGCTGTTCATCACCCGGGTGTTTGGGTTCACCTCGCTGTGCGCCGTGCCCACGTTCATGACGGCGGCGGTGCCGCTTCAAAAGAACCAGGATGCTGTGAGAGAAACATGGAGAGGTCAGAGTACGGACAGCGTTGAAGAAAGTCATAATCCAGATAATCAAAGTCTGAGTGAGAGCTTAAAAATGTGTTCTTCATCATCATCATTATCATCAGCAGCACTTTAAACTCCTCTTAAAGCAGCTACTCTTAACAAACATGAAGCTCACAGATTCAACAACAGGCTGCTCTCTGTTAGCAGAGGCTAATCTTAGAAGGTGACCTTTGACCTGCAGGGCCCTGCTGAGCTCAACACGGAGTGACTGACATGAGTAAACAGTGTAGCTGCTCATTCCAGCATGCTGGGCTGGACTCCTCAGAGTCCAACTGGCCTCACAACAGTCCCTGATGTAGCTGCAGGGATCTACAAGTGGACTACCCAACATTACTAAAGTCCAGGTCCACACATGTGAGTTCTAGCTGAGTTAGAAGACGGTCCACTTACTGCAGAGGAAAATGGCTTCAACTCCGACCTGTGCTGCCTCTGGTCCGTTACCACAGTTTTGGTCTTATCGGTCCTTCAGCTGTGTAATTGATCCGATCACCGTGGGGCTGGAGCGGATCCAGGGCTCCCATCAGTCCTCCGGTACCGTCTCTCTGTCCCGAAACGCCGCTCGGTTCTCCGGCGGACTCGCTTGGCTCACGTTAAACCGGGACGCATCCACTTTTCTGCTTCTTCCAGACAACAGCTGGTGACAACACAGCACACTTCATGATGAACGTCATCGCTTTCCACAGCCCCGTAACTCGGCTCAGCTCCGAACTCATCGCACTACTCTGTGATTGGCTGGGAGGCGTCACGTGGTGAATATCGACCAATGGGCGTTTAATGCGTTGGCGAAAGGCGGACTACGCCCCCTTTGACGTCACAGCGGAGGAGGGATCCGAAAACGAGCATGACTGACATGAGCGGTTAGAAATTAACAATGTTTATCATTCAAATTTAAACTTACGAAACTTTTAACTTCATTTAATGTTTTTAATATAATTACTTTCCCTTTTTTCTCCAACCCTTACAATGAATTTGACTGCTACACTCCAGTGAGTCCATACAATAAGATGACATTCATTTAATTTTTTTTTTTTTTTTTTTTTAGCAATATCGCGATTTATCAGGAAATGTTTGCTCAACTTTTTTCGCTCTTGGAATAAAATTTTGAACTCAAGCTTTATTTTTACACCAATGTCATTTTTTATTTATCTGACAAAACTGTCTGTTCACCAGTTTGGTTATAATCTTTTAGTCATCAGCATGTCAGCATGTGATTAGTTGCTCTTACTCAGGGAACAGCTGCTGAAACAGAAATTTGGAGGATTTTGTACAATTTATCTCTAAGAGAGGAAAACCTTTAAAAGAGTTCATCACAATTCAAGATAAAATCTGACTGCACTTGTTATGCATTGAGAGGAATGTGGTTGAGCGTAGAGAACAAACAGTAAGCAGAGTTATATAACTTACAGAAAATAATCAGTATGAGAATCAGGAAATGAGTTGACAATGATGCAAAGATAATTACAACGAGAAGAATGCAGAGCGTGATGAAGAAGAGGTCAGAGGTCAGAGGGATTCATCGTCTCGTAACAAAATGCTTCTGCAAATTTGGAACAAAGTGACACCAACATGGATAAAAAAAGATGTTTCAGGATTTAAATCAGAATCAGGGAGAACGGCTCCTGCAGAAAAGGCTCCGTGTGCATGTTAACGATATGATTTAAATTCAGTGGAGTTCATCATTTCTGTAAATATCAAACAGCTCTGAGAGCTCCCTGTCCCTCAGTACCTGAGCACAAAAGGAGGCCCTTGACGACCTCGCTGCAGGCGAAGAAAAATGACTGACAGGGCTGACGCTCCGGTCCCCAAATCAAAGATCAACAGTGTCATGTTCTTGTTCCCAAGATAAGCTCTAATACTAATTTGGGCCCACATTAGCCCGAGGCCAAAGGGGTCAACTGTGTTCTGCCGTGTTACACGACACCCACTGTTTCTGTGGCGGCCTGTGATCAGTGTCAGTGAACAGGTTTGGCAGCTGAGGGTGGACTCATGTGTTCATAGCCCTGGGTGCTCTGGCTGTGTTAGATGTGTAAACCTAGAGCTCTGTTCAGATATGAACTATGGATGACAGAGCTGTGAGATCACTGCTGGCGATGGAACAATGGTCAAATATTTGCTATTGATGGAACAGACCTGAGGAAGAGACGCTCATGACGCCTGCAGATGCAGTGTCAGGATCACACGTCATCTGCATGTATGAAATGGAGATGCTTCACATTTCTCAGCCCTTTTCTGAGACACGGAGCACGCTTACAGCACGCAGCTCCAAACTGAGGTTCAAAATGATCAAACGGAGCATGTTCAGTCCAAAGAGTCCTGCTTTTAGGTTGTTTTCTCCCGAAGCGTGCGTTCAGCTGTGCAGTACGAAACTTTAGCTGCCGACCGCAGAGATAAAATCAAAGCTCTAAAGTCCTGCAGTCGGATCCATTTCTGCACCACCACATATTTAACAGATGTTTAGATATGTTCTTCTGCAGAATACATTTCTCAGCACTTTGGCTCGTGCCCGTGGGAGAACTCGCTCTGCCTTTCAGACGAAATGTGATTCTGTTAACAGGCTCGGAATAAAAGCTATTACTGACTGATGACTTTCTTGTTGTGCTTTTGAAGTCCTTATTCATCATTAAAGAGGTCGGGGAATAACTACAGATCTTACTCTAGATTCTCTCTTGCAGGCGTGATGCCAAACAGACACACGAGGGTTTTGGAGAGAACGTGAAAATTTGATGTATAAAAAACAAACAGGTTTCACAAGCATGAAGCTGTTACCTTCGAATGAGACCAGTCAGTTAACAGAGGAGGAAAAGCTCCTGATTCAAACAGTTTTTGTGTGTGACCAGCAGGTGTCACCATCCACACACCTTCAGCTGCTCTCAAGTCGCTCTGCAGCCTCAGCTGAAAGACTTCAATACAAGCAAAGTGACGCAAGTTGACAGTTATTAAGCACACCTCGTTAAAGTTTATCTCAGTGACGGTTCAACATGTGCAAAATAATTTGTTGTTATGTGTCTGAAGAAGTTCGACTTTCTGCTCAGTTTGGAGGCTGCAGTTCATCGTCGGGCTTCTTTAGAAGAGTTTAACTTTAGAGTTACATCCTTTACATTTAAAACATGAGCTGTTATCTGTTTGTTTGAAGCATCTGTTGACAGTTTTGTAGTAAAAAGAGGAACGAGTTCAATCTCGAGGGTGAAGATTTAGAAGAAGTAAAATGAGACCTGTTTTAGGTTGTTTTGGGTCATTTCATAGTTTTTGGAGCAGGTAAGAAGACGGACAGAAGTAGACGGAGGGAAGAGAGAGAGTAGGAAAATGAGGAATGATGCACGGGCCATGCAAATGAAGCACTGAGTTTAACTGGTATCTCTGCTGATGAAATACTGCTCCTCCGCTGTGTGTTCCAGAGGTCAATGGCAGCGGCGCTCGCGCAGCCTGTAGATGAGCTGCATGTGACAGGAATGACACTGCCGGGGCGGCTCTCTCCAATAGCCGAGGTGGACTTGTGACCCAGGCAGGCTTGGATGATAGCCTCGCTGGAAAAGGCTGACGCAGGGAGTCCATTATTGCCCCTGGAGGAAGCTGAGGATTAGAACACCAAAGAATTTCAATAAAAGAAGTGTCTGTTTGGGGGTCGGGGAGGGGCAGAAGGATGGTGGTGGTGGGCCGGGTGGGGGGGGGGTTCCTCTTATTGTCCCAACAGTGATTGAGAGCAAGAGGAGGGGAGTGGGACGGCATTGTGTTCGCAGCTCCTCTGAAGAAGGTGGTTATTAGGGGGGATGGCTAAGGAGGGGTGAGGGATGGGGAGGCTGTTGACTCTTCATCTTGTGTGAACAAAGTCTCTGGCACTGAGCCCTCTTCTGTCCCTCTGTCCTGGACTCCCTTGTTTACGAGTGCCATGAATTCTGTCCCTCTCGGCGGGGACCCCCACCAACTCCAACCTGCGCTGCCGCACATTGTGGGGCTTAAGTGCCCTTTAATTAGGCCGCCTCAGTGTCCGGCTGAAGACCGCTGAGGGTTTAGGCTCTTCCCTGTGGGACCTCGCTGAGCGGCTCACACACAGCCCCACGGATGAAGTGTTTGCTGCTCTAATGAAAAAGGTTTATTTGGGGGAAGAGTTCTTGTCCTCTTTGTCCACCGTCTTAAAAAGGCCTCACAAAGACGCTGATATTATCTCTAACACCCTCCCATTTCCAGGACACATTAGCACGGACTTGGAGGTGATGCAGCAGCAGAGGGACACACACGGCTCCCAGAATTCCCCCGACGAACCACGACAGCAAACACAGATCCCTTCCTGCACAGACAGAACACATGCACACCAGCACTGAATTACTGTCTCTCTCTGCTATTAATTAATCTGCAAATGAGTTCTCAGATGGAGCCAAGACCAAAACATGGTTCTTGGTCATGAGGTTCAGATTTATCTGCTGCTTTCAACGGAGACGAGCCAGAGGCAGAAAAAACCTGACAAACTGAATTCCCCTAAATTCACCACCAGAAACTGTTTGTGAACTGAAAGATGTTTGTTTGATAAGTATGAAACAGAGGTTAACAAATGCACAAAACTTTTGCTGCTACGAAGCTCATCTCCTCACGCCAGCGAAGGATCCAGAGTCTGGGGGGAGGTGAGCAGGTGGCTTTGGGAATTTGCTGAACTAGTCGGGCAAAATGAGTAATTTCTGGACGCCCCATTGTGTGAAGAGCTTACAGGGTGAGGGGCTGTGAAAGGAAGAGCCGAAGGAAGGAAATAAACGAGTGAAATAAATTGAAGATGGAAGGAATGAGAGACGAACAAGGAGCCTGAAAAGGCGTTTGTGAAGGGAGCAGGGCGGGATTGGGCGTGTTCAGAAACTTTCTCGCTACAGCCCAGTGTGTGTAGATACCCTCCTAATCCTGGTTTTATTGGCTGCCTGTGTCCAGCCATGCTGGTCGGATTGAGCAGGGAGGGTAAAGAGATGGGGAGGGTGGGGGGGGCTCGAACACATGTCCCCCTTTGTGGTAATACGCTGATTAGGCCTGAGAAAGAGCCGGACCTGGTTACGGCCTTTCTCAGGTCACCTTAGAAACGGGCCCGGTAGGGGACCTCTGTGTGTGCCTCCCCCTCCTGTGCACCTACTGATGCAGACACTCAGACCCGGGCCTTCCTTTGCAGAGGTCTGAACAAAACACCACCACTCCAAATCAGCAGCACAAGTGTTGTGAAGTCACAGCTCGTTTCAGGACGAGCGGCGGCGGCGGCGGCTGCTGCCTTTCTCAGACAGTTCACGGTGCACTTGTGGCCTCAACCTGGGAAACATGGTTTCAATGTTGTCGAGATGCAGACCGCAGACTGATTCCTCTGCTCGCACTCATAAATTAAAGCTCTGTCACATTCCCCCATCCATCGCTGGCCCTACACACCGTCTATCGCTCCTGCAGAGCAACCCTCGTCCAAATCCCCCGCGCTGAGCGAGGCACATTTCTGACGGTGCCGTAACACGCAACAATGTTGGTGATTGAAAACAGACCTGCCTCATTGTCAGCACGGCTGTGACATACCGCAGCTTGAGTGGAGGCACTGAGAAGTCATCTTTATTGGTGGAGAGGAGAAGACTCCCCACCTCGACTGGCAGGAGAGCAAGCCTCATAGAAATTTCACAAAGACATCTATCAATTATTGTCACATTTAGAGACTCCGGGAACCCCCTCCTCCCTCCTCCCTCCTCCCTGACGGGGCGGTAGGTCGAGTGCTGCTCAGTCACTGCCTGTTTCCCCATCTTCTTTGTTATGGAGGAATAAAACAGAAGGGGCGGGTGAAGGGGGGCACTCCACCGCTGACCTCCAGACTGTGGTCACTGGGCTCTCTCCCCGCGGTGGGCGCTCAGCCTCCCCTCTGCAGAGTGCACGCTCCCAGCCCCTGCTGAGCAACCTTCCAGCCCCCTCAGTCCTCCAGGCTCCCTCATGCCCTGAAGGTCCTCAGCCCCCCAAGCATCAAAACTCCAGGAGGAACGACAACTGGGAGACCTCACCGATCGAGCGCTCCAACATTTCAAACCCCTGAGAGAGGGCAGCAACAACCAAAACAAAACACGTCAAAACTCCATCCATGGTCTGAGGAGGAGGAGAGCAGCAAACACTGAAGATCCAGCTGCTGTTTGTGCTGCAGAAACTCTCATTCTACAGTTGAAGGTTTCAGAATGAAATTCAAATATTTGAAGACATTTTTACAACAACAATCTCCTGCTAGTTGCAAAGTTTTTCTTATTAGCAGACAGAAGAGTGCAATAAAGGTCGTATCCTCTAATGCAAAGGTGTTGCATTACCGCCATCTGTCAGCAGGGGGAGTTTCATCCTGACATGGTTACCCAAAGCAGACGTATTCTCGGCGCCCTCTTTCCTACGTATGAATCCTGCACGTCAGAGCAGTCTACCTTTTTCTCCGAGGTGACTGTTGCTTACAGCGCCAACTAGTGGTTGAATTTGTCAATTAGCTAACTAATTAGCTTCTGAAGCTGTTATTACACAGAACTTATTCGTTTCTAGTAGAGCTCAAAGAAGAACGGATGAAAGGTTCAGCTGAACGTCTGAATGCTGTTTTTTTTCTCTCTAAATCAACCTGCTTCCTGTGCCTGTCATCGATCATGACTTCAGATCTGCTCGTTTGAAGGAAGAGGAGAACCTGAGCTACCTGTGGAAACTTCCGGAATGATGAAACCTGACATCATCCTGCTTTTATTGGTGCGTTTATATCCTTATTTGCAGCTCATTGTGGCAGAAAAACTAAGAGCAGCTGTTTTAAACAGTCAATTTTTTTACCTTTTACAAATTTTAGGACTTAATTCTTAATAATGCACTAAAAAATAAATTACTGGCAATAAATTAAGAGTTGCACCCTTGCTTGCCAGCTCAGAACGTCCTGGTGTATTTAGCACCTCATCTGTAAAATCCTGGGAGCTTATTTCATTCATTTTTCGTCGCTCCAGTCTTAAATCAAAATGGAATCAATAAAACATCTCTGGCTGTGTTACTAAACCCGTTATGACCTTTATTCTTGGAAGCAGATCTGCAGAAAGCTGGCCTCCATATGTGTGCAGACACTAAATCTGCTGTGAGACCTGCGCTGTCACCCAGCTGCTCTGATGGCTTGTACCTCTACGTTTCATACGTGTTAACTCACATTTTAATGAGGTTTGGAGGATGAAACGGTCCTCGCATCGTTCAGCGGTTGAGCTGAAAATCCTTTTTGGGTTAATTTGCACTTAATTCAGAGTCTTTACAGAGTGAGAAACTTCTGTTCCCGCCTGCTCTCGTGGACGGCAGCAGAGGTTAGCAGTGAAGCAGGTTTCCTCTCTGGAGCTTCTTTTATTCATTTTAGCTGCTTCTTAAACACCTTGAGCAGGACGACGTGTTTGCTTCTTATCTCCGCCTCGATTCCTGGCGGCTAATCCTCAGAGACAAAACTTCTCAAAGAGATCGCCATCACTACAACCCAGAGCGTTTGATCTCTGCCGGGTGTCTTGTTTGCATTCGCCCTGATCAGTTTCCTTGTGTGTGAATCAAATGCGTGGTTACTTCAGGCTAAGTCCATCACAAGTGTCCCACCCTCCTCCTTCACTCTCTATCTCCCTCTGTCCTCCCTCCTCCTCCTCCTCCCCCCGTCCCGCGGCTGCTTCGCCCTGCAGCCCCATCAGAATGACAATAGTATTGATGTAAAATGTGTCGCCTTTGGGCCGCTGGAGCATATAACCCCTGCATGCCTGGCCAAGCCACCACCGCAGTTTATGGCTTTATTGTGTCCCCTTTTATGTCCCCCCCCCCCTCCGGTTGGTTGGGGTGGGCGGACAACAATTTAGAAAATTCACTGTAAACGTCTCCGTAAGTCGGCCGCAGATTTTGCGTGTGTTGACGTACGTGTGTGAGCAGTGTATGTGCGTATATCCGGATCAATTAGTCAGGGCACAACCCCTAAAAATCAATGTGTCAACAGCCAGTGTGTGTGTGTGTGTGTGTGAGTGTGTGTGTGTGAGGCTTGTGTCAGCTACCTGCAGACTCTTTGGGGAGTTTTTCAGTCATCACGGATGAAACAAGTTGAGTAACAACTCTCCTCTACCTTCTTCTGGTGTCCCTCCCTCTCTCATTTCCCTCCTCCCTCCCTCTTTTCACTCTTTCCTTTCTTTTCCACATTACCAGGGGGTGGCGTGTGATTGACAGATGGGAACGAATAATAATTTTTTTTTTTTTTTTTTCGTAACCTAAGGCCATCTTCTGTGATTGGCTTGCCAGCTGACATCTCCAAACCTCACCCCCCCCTCCCTCCCTCCCTCCCTCCTCTCCTCTCCTCTCCTCACCCCCCCTTTAATATTGGGCCTGTGGATGAGGCATCCTGAGGGAGAAAAAAGTAGAGAGAGAGAGGGAAAAGATATCTACCTTAGGGAAGAACCTCAGAGAGAGGGAGGGAAGAAGAGGACGGGTAGGAGCGTGTGTGCATGTGTGTAAGAGACACTTATTCTCTTAACTAGTAGGAGACAGACACACTTTCCTGGCCCGACTCAAAGAAGAGGGAAAACAGGAGCGAGATTTTTTTTTTTTTTTTTTTATACAATATCATTTTTAATCTTCTCAATCAAGCCGACCTTAAGCTCCTCTTCCAGGAAACTCTTTCTCACTGCCTGCTGGAAGTTCTACATGTGTTGATCTATTTACTCTCTCACACACTTTACAAGACTTACCTCATGGATTTGTATCTGATTGGATATTTGATGTGTGTGTGGTTGTCCAGCTCACGGGTGCTTGGAGGCTATCCCATCTGGTGGTGAGTACAAAATCCAGCACTTTCAGCATCAGGAGCCTATAGACGCAAACAGAGAGAGAGGGAGAGAGTGAGAGAGAGAGAGAGAGAGAGTCTTTTTTTGGTCAAATGATGATTTCTGAGAGGGCAGAATGTGCACTTTCAGTTGACTGCGTGGAAAAATGTTCTCCGGCCCAGTCCAAAGAATCTTAACCTCAAATACTAGTGTAACGGAAAAGGCTCGCCGTTCTTTCCCCCTCCACACTCAGGTCCATTTATCATAATGCAGCATGTTGTGATGCTAACAGGCTAAATTCTGAGTTAGAAAAACATGGAAGGATGAGAAACGTGAGGCTCTTTATTGAATGTGAGCGGTTTGTGTGAAGCGTCAGAGGACTTCTCAGAAACCAAACTGTGAGAGTCCATCAGATCAGTCAAACAAACAGGAATTAAAGCCGCTGACAACTCCACAAACTCTCCACTTGTTGGAAAACAAACAGACGATTTGTGGAAGTTCAGCCGTCATGACTTACAGGATCAGAACGGTCTCGTCTTGTTTGCTATTGTGTGTCACTTTCTTGAATCCAGGCCGTGGACCGAATGTGAATTGTTTTGGGTTTTGTCAGCTGCGTGACGTGCGCCCAGCGTTACGTCCCTGACACTGTCAGCGTCGCACACAATCGTACAAACGAGACAAATTTGTGGTCTTCCTCGAGGGATCGGCTGTTATTAAATCAATCTTCTGGTTTTCTGCTGAACACTTTGGCGTATCGTTTTGCTTTTGTACACACACACACACACTCACACACACACTCACTTCACCCCCTCCACCACGGATTTGTCAGGAGACAATATGTTTAGGTGCCGCAGGGTTTTTATTCTTTGTTAAATTATCCCAGATCGCTTTTGGCACGAGGAGAGAAATGTTGAGGTTCATCTCATTACAGATTCAGCTTCGTGCAGCTGACCTCATGGCTCCTGCTCCTCTTTTGTAACATAAAGCTTCTATTTTGAAGATATTGGCGTAGGCGTATGACAAAGCTCTTTTGGCTCACGACACAATACTTGTCAGAGCTACTGCGCTGTTAGTAGCCCGGCTAGCATGTGGTCCCACCGTGGTGCGGTCCAAACCGCCAGCATCTTCTGGTTTCATTTACAGAGCAGGCGGCTGCCAAGCTCGCAGGCCACAGGGCTGAAGTGTTAATAGCAGAGAGGACTTTACACTCACTGCTGGCTGCAGCGGGAACCGTCAGAGTCCCAGGCTCTTTGTCGCAGTCGTCTCTCTCTCTCTCTGTGTGTGAACTACCTGCAGCTGTTCAGTTCAAGGAGCTTACATGACACCGGTGTAATGTTCGAACCCTAACAATGCGCTCCACCTTTGATTTCGGCAAACAAATTCTGAAGTGCAGGCAGGGCGAGGGGTGGCTGGGAGGGAGGGAGGGAGGGGATGAAAAGCCTCGTCGCTCCAGGTGAGCGGGCAGGTGCTGAGGAATGGGTGTCAAACAGGGCTGTCAGTGGCATCACCCCGCGGTGTCCAACACGTCCAGAAGGAGACAAAATGAGCCGCTGCGTCAAACAAGAGGGTGCCGAGTTTCAGCGGGGGCCCAGGCAGGCTCCTCTCAGCTTCTGTCTCTGGGGCGATGACTCGGCCATAAATTCTCCAGCCAAGGTGGGCCGGGTTGACTGCTTTATGCCTGGCAGCTCCTGCTTTTACAAGACGGGGTGTTGAAAACAAAAACAGAGCGTAAATAACTGCAGTGATATGCACATATGCATGGAGGGAAGGTGAGAGAGAGAGAGAGAGAGAGAGAAAGGGCATACCAAGCTGAGGAGGGAGACCCAGCGCTGAATTACCTCCTTAACATGCAAGAATGTTTGGGAAACGTTTGTTTTCAGAGAATTCATGACAGCTTCAAGCATCCACAAGCTCCTCAGCGACTCCCTCCGATTATCTGTCATCGCCATCCTCCCCGTGAAGAGATCTGTTGTTGTTTTCCTGAAGGTGTTCTGGTTTCACCTCTGAGCTCCCGTTTGTAAATCCAGTCGTATAAAACGAGGCTCACGGCTCGTGTCGTCGGAGCCCGGCTGCTTTAACTCCACCGTTTTAAGCCGCTCCGTCAGCCAGCACTGATTCCGTGTTGCTTGTGTAAACAGCGGCGTCGGTGAGTCGATGATGACAGTCACTTTCAGCGAGGAATTACCTTCAGCTGAATTTACTGTCCAGCATTAGAGACGATTATCGTTTTAACTGGAAGCTTGAAGACTTTCTAATCCTCTAACTGTTACCGTCTTCACTCCTGTTATCATCACGTCTCTTCAAACTGCATGAGAGAGCAGACACACCGTGCACGGGGCGGAATATCTGCTGCAGCTCATGTTTTACCATCTCAGGTGCTTTTCCACAAAAATGTGGATCTGAGTTGAGAGATGTCAGCTCTGCATGCATGAAGTTAAAAACAATGATCCTGGTTTTTAAAACTTGTTGAATGACTTGTTTATAAAGTAAAATAGTTCAGGAAGCGCTGCAGGAAGCATCGCACTCTGCAGCAAACCTCTTCAGAGTTAAACCCGAGCTTAGTCCGTACGCAGGCCTTTCGAGTCCAACCTGAGCAGCTTAACCAGGACTCTCTAGTCCATCTCTGGGTCTCAGGAATGTCATTATCTGACTGCGACACCCCCACCTCCAATATTCGACCCCGAAAGCCCTACCATTGGCAAAGAGCTCACTGAAATGACTCTTACTGCGAGAAAATCCTCCGCCCGCCGTCTTGTGTGAAAAGATCAAGGATGTTTGGGTATTATTCTCGGCGGTGCGGTGGAAGGTAGAGAAAGGAGACCGAAAGTCCAGAAGAATGTCATTCATAAGAAACTTTGGGGTTCCATTATGAATGGCTGAGAGCCGCCGTAGGGCCAGGGTCAAAGGCAATATACTCAGGCTGAGGCCTGAGAGAGACGTCCCCACAGAGTCACATCCACAGGGAGGCAGGAAGGGACTTAAAGAAACCCAGAGACTGTGAAATACGCTCCAAAACAAGCAAACTTCAGTGGTTTTCAGATCTTATTCTAAAACATTCACACTTTGATTTGATTCCTACGACTTTAAATGATTAAACAAAAACACTGTTTGCACATGATGACAGGATGAATCGCACCAAGTGAGCTCTGAGAGAGTTAGTAAACTATCCTCAGACATTGCACTAAAAAAAAACAGTCTGAGGAGCTGCACCACTTCCACTTTGTCACTAGGGGCAGTATCACATCCTACAGCATTCAGCCTGCCATAAATTCACAGAAAGAAGAGGACGTAGTTAAAACTTTGCAGACTGTTTCTGCAGGCTGTATGGAGCCCGGCTGTTGACGTGTGTGCAGGAGGATGCAACACACCTCGTTGTTCTGCACGTGGCATCGCCTCAATGTGAGCAAACTGTTCACAACAAAAGCAAAGACAGGAAGTGTTGCTGACAGCGAGCTGCACAACACGTCGTCCCTCTGATCGCTCTTTGAAAACTGGATCCTGATGAACTGACATCTGATGTCTCGATTGAAAGAGTCTTTTAGCGTCAGGAGGGAATAATTCAGCTGACTCTGCATCCAAATCTGTAAGAACGTGTGTTTTTAACGTCCGGTGCAGAGAAATGAGACCACAAATAAAGAGATGCAAACTCAGAGCGGATTATCAGAGGACCTCTGGGTCCTTAAAATATTACAGACATGGTGGATTCACAGGATTAAACAGACTGATTCTCTTCAGAGTTGTTGGAAATGATCAGTGGTCAGAGGTCGATCTCCTCCTCTGTACATCAGGCTGCAGGAAACGCTTTCTGCTGCAAACAGCCTCTGAATGAAACTCATGAGAACAGATGCAGATTGATGCTGCGGTCGTCTCCGTCACAGCTTCACGTTAATGTGTTCATAGATGACGTGGTGAGCTTTGTAGTCTCTTTTTAGGAGACTACAACAGGAAGTAACTTCATTCTTCTCATTTATTGTGAAAAACCAGAGGACGAGCCAAAGAGGGGACCAACAGAGAAGCTCAGCTCTTCTATAAAGTAACATCTCTGACAGATTTAACATGTAATGCATGGATCCATGCAGGTGCATGAGGTTACACCCTGGATGAACTTCATTTCTTCGTGCAGCTGAGCTGAAGCTTCTGTCGTGCAGAAGAGACTCCTGGTGCAGCACGGTGTCGTCATCCAAGCTGCTCTCTTGTGTGAGCGGTTTCTGTCTGTAACTTTGGAGGCTGACTCAATGATAGCTCAGGAAGAGCGTGAGCATGTGAGCAGACAGGTAGGTAGACAGGTAGGCTGCAGGATTAAACGCCTCAGCGCTCTTATTACAGTCCTGAGATGACCACACACACCAGGCTGTCCTCTTCTCTCCTCTGGATCTGATTTATTCATCACTCCTGTAGGAGCGTTGTTTTCTGACGCGTGTTATTTATGATCCAACACGTTCTCAGCGACTGTTTTCAGGAGCATGTGGGATGACGTTAGCCGTCCAATCCGAGCAGGGCGAGCGGTTCAAAGGAGAGTGGTAGTTCAAAGCAGCAGAGGCAGGTCCTAATCTTCACTCACCATCAAAGGACGCGCAACGTGCTGCTGTAGGAAATGACAAAGTCCCCCCAGTGCTCAGCTATTAGCCGGGCTAAAACACAGGCCGGGACGGTTCCTCAAAGGGAAACCTGCCACGGCCAGGGGCAAAGAGGTGGTTAGGGGACACGTGTGGAGGCACAAACACACAACATTTAAAGGCTCCATTACCTGGCTCATCTCACCTGTACGGCTTGTTACAGAGGTTAATTATTAGCAGAGAGCAGTTTCTCTGTCTCACAGGGTCAGAGACTAAGACGTACTGAGCGCACCTGTGCAGCCTGCAGTCAGGCCGAGGCCTCAGGTCACAGACCGGAGGACGGCTGAGGTCAAGAGATCCACAGAGAGGAGCGCAGAGGAGGAATCCTCAGCTTCTCATAACACCAACATCAGCGTCCACACCCACAGAGGTTCAAACCCTGCAGGTTTAAATCATTTAGAGTCGAAGAGAAACAACAAAAAATACAAAGTCAAGCAGCTTCATCTGCTTTTTGAGTTATTTAACCTGCAAGTTCAGTTTAAGCAGCAGAAGAAAGAGCTTCTGAAGGATCTGTGTCACTCTTTGGGAGGAGCTGAGTGGACGTTAAGAAGCTCACAGGTCGTCTCATGTCCCGAGTCGGGTTAAACTTTTAACATAAAGCTGCATCCTGCCATGTTTTGATCAAGTCTGACATATTTTTAACGACAGAAAAAGAAAAATAAATTGAACTGTGTGTGTGATGAAGACGTAAACCTGCAGATGTGTGAGGCTGAAGTATAACCAGGTTTATCCTCAACGATGACCTTCCACATTCCACTGCCTCGGAGGTTTTGTTGAGACACACGCGCATCAGAAAGTCAACAGCAATTAGGTTTTTAATTATTTTCAGAGACGCCGTGTGTGGTTAGAAACATCCCCAAAGAAGCAGCAGACGGATTCCAGACGATCCGTTACGAGTTATGATTTGCATGGGATGCATTACAGCTGACAACCCAAGCAGCAGCGCCAACAAGCCGGGCCTGATGAGCAGAGGCGGGAACAATGCTCTGTTTTAGCTTCATTCACACGGGCTCCGTCCTCTCCAGCCAGCAGCTCAGACCCCGTTGTGTCCACCGAGCTCCCGGTCTGACGTGTATCAGTCTGACGTGAGCAGAGCTACTGCTGCTCTCATCCACTTCCTGACAGGCAGGTTCACAAGTTTACACCCTGTTCAGTTTCCCTCTTCACGTCTGCGTACATGTGACTGCAGGGGCTCCGTGTCCCAACTCCGCTCTCTCTGCAACCGTCTGCAGAGAGGGGAGAGGAGGAGGGGAGGAGGAGGGGAGGAAGACAGAACAGGTTGGAACATTTTTCAGGGGTCCTGTCATTTTTTATCTGATCAGCCAGGAGCTGTTGGACTACAAATCAAAAGTGTGCCAAAGAAAAAGGGAACAAGACAACAGAACACAGACAGGAGCTTCTGCATTCCACCCTCCACAAGGAAAAGTCCCATCCTCGGGCGAAGCCGGCAACTTTCCTTGGCCCACTTACTCTCTTTTGAGTGTCTTTACCTCTCTGTGGACTCTGCTGTGGGATTTCCACATGAAATCGTGATGGCAGTGCTTTCAGTGCGCGTCTCTGACTGCTCTGCTAGGTTCCTCGTTTTAGCAACACGATGTCCTCCAGGCAAATCTGACAGGCTGAGCTGCGGCGTCAACATGTAGAGGTAAATTAGAGGTAGATTAGAGTTTAATGCAAACACCGTTCCCTCAGTTTGTCTCTCGCTGAGGAAGTGACAGAACACACTGGGGTGTCAGCGCTTCAGGCGCAAACCCAGCATAAGCTAACACTCATTTCACTTTAATGAATAAGTTAACTTGTTCAGACATGGCGGGGATACGTCAATAATCACTACGGCAAACAGACTACAGGAGCATTCAATCAAACCTGATGGAGGAATCAGATCTGTTTGTTCAGGCTCAGTGTTTTCAGAGTCTGACTCACTATTTTTAGCCGACTCTTTCATGTCATAATCTCACAGATTTCTCTTTAAATAAATACGACCGAACCAGGTAAATAAAAGTGATTGAAGCTACGGCCAACAAGCGAGCACTTGTTTTTGCAGCGCTGCAGACGAAATCCCCTTTGACTCACTCGTATTTGACGATGATTTAAGGTTTTATCGGTGGGATGTAGACGGAAGGTCATCAAAACAAGAAACTGCAACAGAGAGTGTAAATTTTCAGTCCAGCGAAAAAGTAAAAGATGCAAATCTGACGTTTAAAGACAGACACGGTGTTTTGGTCTCATCGTCTCACAGATTAGAGGGTTAACCTTCGGTTCATCCAGCAGTTCTCTCTAATAGAGGCAAAATACCTGAAAAAAATGACTGAGAGCTTGAAGAGCTTAAATCCAGCAGAGCCTCACAGCGAAGCAGACCGTCGTCTGAACTCGAATTTGCCAAACATTCATTCTCATGACATTATTTTTGGGGAAAAAAGCTTTTTTTGGCCTCAAAAGTAACCCTGCATGATTAAATCAATGTGTCTATTTTCGTTACAGCCACGCTTCACTTATTTCTGCAAACCCATGTGTAATCAGTGACTTTTCCCCCTCTCAAATTGGCCGAAAAATTCCATATTTGTGGGGTTTTATTTTCATAATATCCCTCAATTATGTGGGTTTTCATTTTTTTCAGAACTTCATTTTCAGAATTTGATCGAAAGTTTGTCAGAGGATCAGCGCAGAGCACATCTCAGTTGGAAACTGATTGATCATCACAGTCCAGACGTAATTACCGCCCGGCCCGACGAGGTGTCGCTGAAAACATCATCAGGTCTCCAGTAGCCTGGAGAAGTTTCAGAGAGTAAGAGTGAGAGCCAATTTACACTCACATAGAGGTTAATATGGCGTCCCATTACTCGCCACGAAATAATAAGTTCTGCAAGATTTGCAAACAGAAACAACTTCATTCTGCTTTCACACATGCACATTATTTCCCATCAGTCTTTGGACAGTGGCTCAGGGATAATGCACACAGGGATGGACTGAGATGATCTTTCTGGAACACATCGTTTCACTCTCAGGCTTTAGCTGCCACTTTAAAGCTCCTGTGAGGAGTTTGTGATGAAATTAATTCTTATGTCTCTTTATGAGACAATCAGCCAAAGATCAATAACACCAAGCCTCATGTCTGCAGAGCGTAACATGTATACACTGATATGCAACCAAAACATCTTCTTCCTGTTTCTACTTCAGATTAGCAGCTGCTTCTGTGCTGATTGACTTCAAACACAACACGCAGACGCATTTATCTGTTTCTATCCAGTTTGGACAACCTGACAACTCAAGCAGCTCTGCTGAGGTTTACAGGAGTCCTGACTTTCTTCTATGCATGTATGAATTTATATGACATGGAATGCAGTCATGAGTATGACATCAGAGCCGGCCATGCTGCAGGAGATGCCTGGTTTAATAAGAGCAATAACAACATACAGGTGGCAAGATATCACTTTCACATTTGCACAACATTAATCAGCTTAAAGAACACTTAGTTCACTAAGAAGTTTAAGAAGCTTAAAAACAAAGGGCTGAATTAAACATTCATAGAGTTTAGGGAAGACGAGTTTGTGATAAATTAAAGAACTTTCCAATAATTATTTTGTTCTTTCTTAAAAATGTCACCACACAAAAAATTCCAACTCTGACATCCGTAATACTTAATTTTAATATTTTAACTGACAATACCTGCACAAAACCTCCTCCTGCATCCTTTAAAATGCTGGATTTAACCGTTTAATGAACGCTGAAGCTCGAGCGCTGACAGGAGGACGCGCGCGCGCACGAGTTGATGAACTGCGCGCGCCAGTTCATCGAGAAGCTGCATGAGCACGAATTCAAATATTTCGACCGTTACTTCCCAAATTAAGCGTTTTAAACCTCAAAACACCGAAATGTTAGAGTTAACGAGAGAATCATCCACCCAGCTGACATATCGGACAGATTATGGTTTTCCAAATAAACGTCGCTGTAATTTTTTTTTTTTTTAAATACGTTTCAGAAAACTCACCTCTGTTTTGATGAAATCGCCACACTCCAAATATCTTCTCCAGGTTGTCCAAGTGAGAAAAGTATCCTCGTTTGCATCGTTGTAAAGAGGAACGGGTAAAAATCAAACAGGTTAACACTCATTACGCACACCTGGCGAAAGATGGTAACCGGAAGTGACGTATTTCATACGCCGTTGTATTGACGGACACGAAAATATTCCTTTATTTAAATGTTTTTTTTTTTTTTTAATGAAATGTTTAAAAAGAAGAGGACACAAATCAAAAAAAAAATAAGACAATTATTTTAAATACTCAAAGTTTTAAAAAACTTGCAAAAAATTTATAAGTAAATTTTTAAAAAAGTTGTTTTTCTTTACAATTTTTTTTATATTCAGGTAATTTTGCAAAAATGTAAACACTCTTATGAACCATTACCCAAACTGTTTTCTATCTAAATGCTGCCAGGTTCCACCAACTGCACCTTAAAATCTAATTATTTTGCACAAACAGGTTTACTTTCTTTTCCAGGCCTTTACAAACATGAAGTTTTAGTTAGACGTGTAATATTTAATCATCACTGTAGAATCAGACCCTCTGTTGGTCAAAGGTTCAGATAGATAAGATCAGAATCAGCACCGTTTTCTTCATTTCATGCCACTGGATCCTGTTCGTGAACTTCGCTTGTGTCTGAGGGTCATCAGGCTAAAGGCAGCGAGGTCAGATGTCATGTTGTGTTCAGCAGGTTCAGAGGGTCACCTGGTACTTTTTCTGCCTCTGGACATGAGCGGCTGTCACACACAGAAAGCTCCCTCCATGCACAGATGTGTGCTTCACACTGACCTCTGTAACGCAGACCTCCCACAAAAACCGCTGCAGATCGTCCAACAGAACCAAACAGAAGCTGAAAGACGACAGAGAGTCACATGGTTCATTATTCAGACTGAGCAGCAGGTATTTTTTTGGGGTGTTTGAATAAAAAACTCTGTGCGTGTGTGTGTGTGTGTGTGTGTGTATTCCACTTTTCACCAAGGTGTGTGGTGGAATCCCTTTGTTTCCTCTGCTTCATTTCTGTGGTTTCCAGCAGCCCGTCATACTTTCACATCAGCTCATTGAGGATACAGAGAAAACCCCCAACCAAGCCCTAAAGCCCCCCAGGCCAGCAGAGGCCCCAAACGAACCTGCCTGAACACGCACCTGCCAAGCCCTGCCGCTCGCCGCTGCTCTGCTGCTCGCCTTGTCCCCTGCAGCAGATTCCCCCGGCATTCTGCCTCTGTGGAGGTCTCTGCGTCTGCTGCTCCCTCATACGGTTGAGACACGTTGCTCGTGGCTTCCCAGAAATGAGGCAGAGCGGGCAGGATCAGCGTGGCATACATGTGGTCTGCATGCATGAGTCTGCGTGTGTCTGTTTGCACGGTACGCCTCATAACCCCTCCGGGTTAAGACTCTCATTAGCACCTCGCCAAAAAAGATATCCCTTTGATCTCATCTGTCCATAAGGACCAAGTGAGGCACATCCTTCGCTAACAAAGACAAATTGGCTGGCAGGTCTGCAGCGTGTAGTCAAACATGCTGTGTCCACCACAAAGTCGCATGCGGTTAGATAACTGATTCCATCAGAAAGCCCAAATCCTGCTTGTGGGCAAGCAGCTCATCAGTCCTGAACAGAACCTATAATAAAGCAGAGGTCTAAAAAACAGATATCTCACTTGGACCGGAGAGACTTTCCTTTGAGTCCATCGAGAGATGTCGAGGGAAGTCATGACATCAGGGTGAAGATCCAAGCTCCATGCGTGGCATCATGCACCCTGCTCTGTCCCGTGACTGAGAGATTAATAGGCAGCAACCGGGCTAGCAGACAGTGTAATTAAGGTCCTTAGTCACCCAGTCACCACCAGACGGAGTGAAGTCAGCAACACTTGAACTCAGAGATGCTGGTGGGATCGGGATTGGCAGATGAGCTCATGTGGCTGCCTCTGCTTGGGTAAACTCAAGACAAAACATTAATGGAGATTGATGAGCACGGCATTATTACTAAATCTGCATGGGAACATCAAACTGGGCAAAACAGTTGGATATGAAAGAGATGAGACTTCATATTCCGTGTGCAGTCCGCTGCTTTAAAACTCTAGTTTCTCTTTCCATGAGGAGTCAAATAAAGATGTGGACCTGAATCAGAAGACTCGTCTCATCAAGACCGGATTGTTGTTGTGTGCGAGTGTGAGAATCAGGAGGCTCACGGCTCGTAGCCTCTCATGTGCTCATCATCCATTAAACCAGCTGTAAAAGCAAAACAAACGTAGCCTCATGTCTCAGCGCTGAAGCCCCGCTGGCAAACCCTGATACCTGTGATCCCTCTGCAACAATGCTCACCTGAGATCAAAACCTGTGTGTACAGGGAGGGGGGGGTGGGTTGTTTGAGGTGGGGGCAGGGTTCAGCCACATGTAGAAAGCAAAATGAGCTGTGAACCTATCTAAGAGGGGATTTTATTCCCTGTGACTTCAGTGCTTTGACTTTTGTGTTGGGGTGGGGCACGGCGCTGCACTCATCTGTCAGAGTCAGAGGCTGCTGTGATTGGGTTGCGCCCTGCGGGGGTCCTGAGGTCATCCTGAGTGGCGCTCTGATCTGATCATCGTCAATTGTTCCCTCGTGATCCTCTCATGGCCTCCAGCGCCGCGATGTCGGCTCAGACTCGGCTAAGTGTTGGAAAGTCTGGTCGAGCTCGGCGCACCTTCCAAACCCTGTAAACACCCATATCACACCCTCGTGTGATACGGGCTCTCATCTCCGAAGAATGAAGGCCTGTACAGGAGCATGTTTTTTTTTTTTTTAGGATAATAACTTTAATAAATAAACTGAAGTTTGACATCTTCAGTAATTGCATGAGCTCCTGGAAGGAACCGTGCAGCTGTGTTGGAGCTTGTCATCACAAAAAGCGTGTTGTAACTTGGACACAGCGAACACCTCCTCTCTCCCTTTTTTATTCGGAGAGAAATAAAAGTAATTAAAATTAATTACCTGAGTGAAACTGTAATGGTTTCTGGCATCACGAACTGATCCCGGCTGTCTTGTTGTGATGATTAAACTCTGTTTAGGCATATCTCCATGAGGCACACGGATTCAGATATGCAGTTTGCATCCATCAGCAGTGAGCTCAGCTGTATACACAGTCGTTCTGAATAAATCAGTAACAGAGACACTGCTGCAAAATAATAAAGGATCTGTGCAGGAAGGTGTTTTCATACATCTGAATTAGTGTGAGGGGGCTTTTCCCACAGCAGGCAGACAGGCTCTGGACTGTTATCTGTGAGATCAGCAGATCTAACATAGCTTGGATCCTTGCCCTGAAGTGGGCCTGTTTGAAAAATAAGTCAAATTAACAGCTCTAGATCAATCCGTCTTTGTTGCATCAATAACGAGGAAATGAAAGGATTGTCTAGAGAAAGAGAAATGGGTTCAAAACAAGGTAGACGGTAAACATTCAGAGATATATCAGGCCTGGGATAACATTTGACATAAGCCCATAACAACTGGAACTGTTAAAAAGTCTAAGGTCAGCTGGCAAATACCTGACAGTCTTGAGACCAACCTGTTTTTGTTCCTGCTTCACCCAAACGTCGAGCACATCCTGATGAGTCCGTCCCTCCCTCTGCTCCACAGGTCCCTGGCCCTCGGGCAGCAGTACTCGTCTCTGGGTTCCCAGCCCATCCTCTGTGGTTCCATTCCCGGTCTCGTCCCCAAGCAGCTGCGTTTCTGCCGCAACTACATCGAGATCATGCCAAGTGTTGCAGAAGGCGTGAAGCTGGGGATCCAGGAGTGCCAGCACCAGTTCCGAGGTCGGCGGTGGAACTGCACCACCATCAAGGACAATCTGGCTATCTTTGGTCCTGTGCTGGATAAAGGTAACACCTGCAAGCTCTGTGTTTTATAGCTATGCATTCACGTAGGGAATTAATGATTGTTTGAACGACGGCTGCCAAACAACACCCCGTCTCTGAAAGTAGGTTGTATAGTCGAGGCGATTGCAAGCTGCTACAAAACGTAGCATTAATGAGACTTCTCCCTCAGGCTCAGCACTGCCTGTTCTCCAGGCTCTGCTGACAAACGCTTAACCGGGGCAATTACAATAATATACACCTTTCCCGGCTGCAGTGAGAAATGAGCACAGGTACAAGCACTGACACATTATTCAGCTGCCATCCATCTTAACCTTCAATATCACATTTGTCTTCAGAGTCTGCTTCTCTTTTTTTTTTTTCAGTTTGCCAACCATGTTTACACTCTCACATGAAAGAGGGTCAGTGCGGTAAATCTATCAGCACGACTTGACGCGTACGGCTGATATACTGGGGACATCCATCAGGCGCTTCACACGCAGAATACTAATTGAAAGAAGTTCAACTTTGTGCTTTAAAAACAATCCTCCTGAACCTGACAGCGGGGGACAATAGGCACAGGTGTCCTGCTCAAGGCCTTGCTCTGCCAAATTACAAAGGTAGAAGTTTGTGTGTTGATAGCACGGCTTCTGATTGGAAATGAATTACCCCGAATGTCAGAGGGGAGGGAATCCGGGCAGAAATGGGCAGTGTGAGCAGTCCAAGCTCCTCAGTCAAATAAAAGGGAAAAGGGAGGCCAAATGAGATTACGGGCAATAGAAAAGGGCCGGGGGGCTCCGCTCAACCCCTACTGTGCATGAAGACCAGTGCGTGCCTCACACAGTCCAGCTCCCACGGACGCCCCATTCACACGCCCTTTTGACTCTGTCATGAAAACAGGCTGAAAGGGGATCTCTCAGACCCGAGTCCGGGTGTGCACTTTGGGGAAAGGAGTTAAAGGAAGGAAGGAAGTAAGGTAGGAAGGAAACAGAACCTTTAACTTTGGGAGTGTTAAATGGAAAAGTTTGAGAGCTACCGGTCGCCACTAGCAGCCACCTCTTGCTGGCCATGCTGGGTGATGCCTGGAGGAAGTGGGGGTTGCGGTCCTGTTGTGGGTGGTGGTGTATGGGATTTCAGCTCAGGGTGTTGGCAAAGGGGTGGCTGGAGAGAGAAGGGTGGGGGTTGGTGGTGGGGTTAGGGAGTTTAGGGAATGCCAGCTCCGGGCAGAGCGGGGCTGTGGGGGCGCGAGTCGCTGGGCCCTTTGTGTGGATAATACAGTGTGACACAAGGGAAACAAAGGCGGATTGATGGGCCCAGCAGGTAGCAGGAGCAGCGCTAGCCTTGGCTAACAGCCAGAGCACCAGGGGCCCAGGGCTCACAGGCCCCTGTTGTGGAGGGCACAGAGAGTCTTGCCAGGGCGAGCAGGGATGCCGAACCTGAGGACTGTGTGTTGTCCAATCATGGAAGGATTCGCTGCGGATTTAGACCAAAACCTTTGACTAAGAAGGACAGAGTCCTGTTAGTGTTGTTGTTTAGGTCTAAGAGGCTTTTCTAAAAGTACATTTTTACAGTTGATGAAGTTTAGATTTTCAGTTCCTCGGTCTCACATGATCCAGCTGACTTTTAGTCCTGTAACTTGTTTGCATGCAGACACCATAGATGGTTTTAGACCTGGATCAAATCTGACCTCAGAGCTATCATGACCCCCAAAAATCAAAAAAACAAAAATATTGTCATATAATTTGTAATATGGCTCTTTTTCTTCATCCCCTGAATCTCTGACTGGCTCTCAAGTCTTCAACATGGTTTTACGAAGTGCTGGGAAAAAATACTGACAAAGGCAAGAGGTACTGAATATGCTTCTTCTGCTGCTTCTGTCTTAACTCCCTTCTGTTTTTTGGCAACAAGCATCAATACCAACTACTGACCCCCAAGATGAACCAACGACAGAACTACCATAAGCAAATCTTCAGCAAAACATCAATATGTCTTTACTTATATGTTGACTTGGCTGAGAAGCTGAGAGTTTGGCACGGCTGGCATCATCCAGTATTTTAGAGCCAGATGTGGTCATATCTGGAGAGGAAGGTTACAGGTAAAGAAATTGTGGTTGGTCAACCCTCAGAAATTAGCTGAAGATAGCTCGAGTTTAGTTAGCATTACTAGCTCTAGGTATAAGGAAGCATAGCTAAGTTAATGTAGTTGTGAAAGTAACTGGAATAGTGGATGAAAACGAGCAGTAAACAAACTTTGCTTTATCAGACAACAGTGTCCAGGTAGCTGAGTCCCAGAGCACGCCATGTTTCAAAGTGAATTCAGCCTCAGTTGGGTCCTTTATTAAAGAGGCTGTGAGGACTCTCTGTGTGAGGTGGATCACAGCGACACCTTCTGGCTGGAATCGTGCTCACACTGTGGTGATGTCATGACTCTTAACAAGGCGTGTGTTTGTTTTGGAAATGAATGGAGATCAGATCTTTTTTTAACACTACTTTTCTTTGTTCAAGACAACTTTTTTTTTTTTTAGCCTTTAGCTTGTGTTTTAGCTTTTAACCCATATTTTAGCCTTTAGCCTGTGTTATAGCCTTTAGCTTGTGTTTTAGCCTTTAGCTCCTGTTTAAGCCTTTAGCTTGTGTTTTAGTCTTTAGCTCATTTCTTAGCCTTTAGCTTGTGTTTTAGCCTTTGGCTCATGTTTTAGCCTTTAACCCTTGTTTTAGCCTTTAGCTCCTGTTTTAGCCTTTAGCCTGTTTTTTAGCCTTTAACCCATGTTTTAGCCTTTAGCTCCTGTTTTAGCCTTTAGCCTGTTTTTTAGCCTTTAACCCATGTTTTAGCCTTTAGCTCCTGTTTTAGCCTTTAGCCTGTTTTTTAGCCTTTAACCCATGTTTTAGCCTTTAGCCTGTGTTCTAGCCTTTAGCTCGTGTTTTAGCCTTCAGCTTGTGTTTTAGCCTTTAACCCATGTTTTAGCCTTTAGTCTGTGCTCTCTCTCTCTCTCCTGTTTCTCTTTCTTCTTCTCTTCTGTCCTTTTTCTGTCTGTCAGTTCAGCTCCAGTCTCCACCATCTCTACTAAATTAATCACAGAAATCATTTCCAGCAGAGACAAACTCAGATCTCTCTGCTCTCTGATAAACTTCATCAGCTGGTGTGGTGTTGTCATAGAGACTTCAACGTGCTGTAAATTAATCCGGTCCTGTCCGACCCGATCAGGAGGCTCAGAAATATCATTTATCAGTAACCTATATTGGTGCTGATAATCTGATCTGAAGTTGTGGATCAGGATCAGGCAGAGATCCTGAAGAGAGACGTTTCACAGGAGCTTTAAGTAGCTCACACTGTGTGAAGAAGATGTTAATTTAATGTTTGAAATCATGAACTAACTTTGAAATGAAAGAAGGAGAGTCCATTTCTGGTAAATATGTTCTGACTTTTCGTCTGCTGGTCTTTGGAAACAGTTCAGGTTTCTGAGGGATCACTCCTCTCCTTTCTTCAACCATCACTCACTTTATTCATTCTCTGACAAAAACATCCAAACATCATCATAAGACGTCAGAATTAAAAATAAAAACACTGAAAGTGAAACAAGGGCTCTTGTTTTGTTGTTTTTCTGTCATACGAATAAGGTCGGGACATATAACCTGATTCCAGCCAAACATCTGTAAGCTCGTCCTGGGCTTATAAAATATTATAATTGAGTCCTGAAAGGCTTATTGGCAGTTGAACTGATGAGGAATTTCTGGCTTTAGCAGCCATTGCGGTCTGAAAATATGGGTTTAATGCTTCGGTTGTGTTCATACAAATTTAAAAAATCCCGCTATGGTGAATAACAGAAACCACAGAGCAGTCGTAAAAAGAAGCCACTGCTTCAGGACAGCTCTCCGTACTTCAGCGTGTCTGTTCCAGAGCTCTCTGAGTGTAACGGTGAGCCCCGGTAAGTGTGCTGTGATTGTGAAACAATGGTGTCCGGTTACATAATAAGCTGTTGCCTTCAAAGGAGGTGTAACTCCATCCCTGAGCGTCAGAAAGAAACAGGCCGACACGCTGTTAGGTTTCAGCAGAGGCCTTGGGCTCTGAGCACTGACGGCTGGGAGAGAGGGGAGGGGGTGACAACATTCCTGAAACACTATCCAGATGCAAAGCAGCACACCTCAGGGATGACAGGGGGTCACTGAGATCCTGCTGAGAGTAAGGCTCTGCTGACACAACCACAATGGGCTGATGTCACTGTAGGGACTCAGCTTTTAGGCTCCTTCATGTGTCCTACATCTGAATACTGAGTCTCTGAGCTCTGTGTCTACATGAAATCAAGGTTCCTGTTGGCGATGGCCCGGTGTCTTCCTTCTCAAGGATGAAACGTTGTGTTAAAAGGTTGTTGCTTGAAGGTATCCCTGTCAGTACGTCTGTCTGCTTGTTGGCAGGAATACAAAATGCCTTGTACGCATTTAAAGACTGACACTCTCTGTTTCTCCCCGTCCTTCTGTCTGTCTTCATTCGTCTTTTTCAGCAACCAGAGAGTCGGCGTTCGTCCACGCCATAGCTTCTGCGGGTGTAGCGTTTGCGGTGACTCGCTCCTGCGCTGAGGGGACGTCCACCATGTGCGGCTGTGACTCTCACCACAAGGGTCCTCCGGGGGAGGGCTGGAAGTGGGGCGGCTGCAGCGAGGATGCAGAGTTCGGGGTGTTGGTGTCCAGGGAGTTCGCAGACGCCAGAGAGAATCGTCCGGACGCTCGCTCGGCGATGAACCGGCACAACAACGAGGCAGGACGCTCGGTAAACACATCTAAATACTACAACATCATCAACGTGCTGAATGTTCATAAAGACTCATTTATCAGGACACCAGGACATGACACCCACATGTGACAGCTGAGGTCCAAGACCGCAGACACTCATCTGCTGCCCTAACAGCCTTCAGTCTTCTGGGAAGGTTTCCCAAAAGATTTTGGAACCTGGCTGCAGGGATTTGCTCCCATTCAGCCACAAGAACATTCAAGAGGTCCAACAGTGATGTGACAAAGCCTGGCTCACAGTCCGTAATCCAGTTCATCCAAAAGGTGTTGGGATAGGGGAGAAGTCAGGGTTCTGTGTGTGTCAGTCAAGTCCCTCCACGTTCACTGACTCAGATCCTCATCACACCAGAAAGGGGGTCAGAGTTCAGACCACAGTGGGATAAAAACGACCGTCTCAAGGATAAAAAACAGCTCAGAAATCACCAGCTTCATGGTGTGTGTGTGTGTGTGTGTGTGTGTCACAGACAGCAGGTCGATCATGTTTGACCGGAGGCAGTGAGCTGATGAGGAAAGGTGGATTAGTTCAGCCGTGTGATGCCGTAATGAGCAAGGGGGGGAAGAATTTAGGATCCTGGATCCTTTATGTAACAGGGAGCCGGTGGAGGGACCAGGATGTGGAGGCGTTATGAGACCAGTGAAAAGTTCAAGGTGTGGGTGGTTCATATATTATATTAAACCTGTCTCTTCCTGGGGTTCAAGATAACTTCACATGCTAATAAAAAATAATATACTTATATATAATATACTTCAGAAGTAAGAAACTGTTCCTTCATCTGGTCTTAATCTGTCTCAAATTGCACAATGGGATTAAAGTGCGATTTATCCCTTAAATCAAAGAAATCGTAGCCTCAGGATGAGTCTGTGCTGAGAGGCCGTAAACAACGGACAGTCAGCTTCTTGTCTTCCACAGAAAGAGTTTGTTTCAGTGATTTTACTGTTTGAGGTTTGAATTGTTCTCTTGATGGCCCAGGATTTAGCACCTGACTTGTCTGCACATCTCTTCGTTTCGACCTTGACTTTGAATGACTGGTTAATTACTCGCCCAAGCGTTGCCTCCCTCCCCTCCGTGTCCCTCACACCTTGCTTTTCATGCCTTGCATCCCAATGAAAAATTCCCTGCCAGTCAAATAACCTGAGTGAGTCGAGGGGGAAAAGAAGGAAATCAACTCTGACTTAAAACATCACTGGCTGCTGTCACCGCTCGGAGAAAACCGACTCCCCGGCTGCTCGCTGAGGGGCAAATGGAAGGACCACACGGCAACAAGCAGGCCTTTGAAGTGAGCACACAGGAGCAGCCGGAGAGAGAGAGAGAGATAGAGCGAGCACAGGAGCGATCTGAACAGCAGCTCTGTCAGGAGTTTCTCATCCACCTGGCCCTCTCACGCTCTTTTATTTAGCCCGGAGGGCCTCTGGGACTTGATGTTGGCATGACAAGCTCACAGTGTGATGTCACCAGTCCGATCAGCCCCCACCCCTGCTCTCCCCTTCCTCACCCAGAGGTGCCCCAACCACCTGCCTTCCGCTGCAGCTGGGGGAATTCTGCAGCTAAATATAGCTGTTGAATTAAAGCACAACAAAATCAAAACACAAAGGTAAAACGTGCCCCGCGGCGGCACAGTCACGGTGTGAGCCAGTGACTTCAGAGGGAATTAGCAGCAGCGCTGAGCCTCTGTACTTCACAGCTGCATGACACTTAGATAAATTGCAGCCAGTGGCAAATTGTTTTTCTTGGCCTGCTCTGCGACTCTTTAGTGGTTTTGTTAGTCTGGGTAACTGAATTTCCTGTAAGTATCTGACCATAAAATTCCAAGAGATCTGACTCGGTGGTGAATGACTTTGACTGTGAGTCATCAAATTAAGGCCAGCTCATTTCAGTCCATTAAAGAGATAATCCACTCAAAAACGGTGGTTTTGAGTATGAAACTTAAGTCAGAACAAAAAGACAGAAGTAAAGAATCATTTCTAACTTCTTATGACCTCAAAGCTTCAAAACTCCTCAGAAAGAAGTGAAGCTTGGGAGACATCCAAAAATCATATCAAACAACAGCACATCCACTCAACAATGGCGTGTTTTGGAGAGAAAAAGAATCCGTTCAAAGATAAAATCTGGTTCATTTCTGTCAAGATGTGTCTGCTGAAGCTCAGATCTGAGTCCATCAGAGCACAAACGTTACTACGTTGGATTTCTGTCTCCATGGACCTGGAAAGACGCTGAGCAATAACCACCATTATTTCCTCATCAGTCTGGATTCAAAGATTTCTCTTCACTCTGTTTGATTCAAGAAAGTCTTCATTATGCTCCTTAAATCAGCGTGTTGTCTGCACAGCTGTGAAAAGCAACGTACAGGTTGAACAAAAGTGGGCCGAGAAACGAACCCTGAGGTACTCCACCAGTCAGGGGGATCTCAGATTCATGGTCAGCAGTGAAAACAGGATTTGAACACCAGTTAGTCTCAGTGTTTCAGTGGGTCAAAGCATATTTAAAGTTGTGGTTTTTTGTCCTCTGTGTTCTGTAGACCATCCTGGACCACATGCACCTGCGCTGTAAATGTCACGGCCTGTCAGGAAGCTGCGAGGTGAAGACGTGTTGGTGGGCGCAGCCCGACTTCCGCATGCTGGGCGACTACCTTAAGGACAAGTACGACAGCGCCTCGGAGATGGTGGTGGAGAAGCATCGTGAGTCTCGAGGTTGGGTGGAGACGCTACGAGTCAAGTACAACTTCTTCAAGCACCCCACCGAGCGGGACCTGGTCTACTACGAGGGCTCCCCAAACTTCTGCGAACCCAACCCAGAGACCGGCTCTTTTGGGACACGTGACCGAGCCTGCAACGTGTCGTCGCACGGCATCGAGGGCTGCGACCTGCTGTGCTGTGGCCGCGGTCACAACACCCGGACTGAGAAACGCAAAGAGAAGTGTCACTGCATCTTCCACTGGTGCTGCTACGTCAGCTGTCAGGAGTGTGTGCGCGTGTACGACGTGCACACGTGCAAATGAGAAACGCCTGAGCTCTCAGAAAAACAGACTGCTGGACTACAAGTACTTCCTGCCCAACGTTCCCTGCAAATCCCCGTTTCCTGCTTCTGCACGACTCCCTCACTCCCCCACACCATCAGAATTCATGGGCACACTCGGGCTTTAATGGGTGATGGCTCATCAGTCATGGATACTTCTTCACCTTTTTGTAGAATCTTCCAAACCACTTTGTTTTCATAACATCTGAGCAGAAAGTACGGGAGGAAGCGCGAGTTGTGCCCTTGATCCTTTCCCTGCAGCATCGGACCACCCCTACCCCCGTCCTTCGTCGCCACTTCCCTCCCTTCCTGTCTTTATTTATTTCCCCCTCCATGCCAGCACAGAGTTTGTGGCATGTACAGTAACACTTTTTACCTGTGAGATTAATGCAGTAAAAAAAAAACACACAAGACTCTCTCTGCTTTTGAACAGAAAGCACCTTCTAACTAACACCTCACGTCTCCGGCTCGTCTGGCTGGTTTACTTTTGTTTTTGTTTGTTTGTTTGTTTGTTTTTTAACTAAACCAACCTCTACAAGCGTCACTTAGTCTTAAGTGAAACTGAACACAGCCCCAGGAAACCATCACTTTGTAACTACTGAACTGAACTGAACTGAAAACAGCAGGCAGGTGTTGGAAGCTGCCACAGACCTGTCTCTCTCTCTCTTTCTTTTTTTTTTCGTAAACTACTGAGCTGATGAAACCCTCAGTGTTGCTGACTGACTCTGCCGCACCAGTCAACCGAGGAGCCTGGAAGATATATGCTACAGCCTGATTTTATAGCCCTGCATTTCTGAAATATTACCATTGGGCTGGGACTGGAGGTATGCAGCATGTGTGTGAACAAGCATGCTCATTCCACTAACGAACAAATGTATGCACTATTCAGCGAGACGGAGCTCCAGGTGGGGAAGACTTCAGCATTGTCGATGCGAGCTGGCTGCTCTTATGAAAAAACAACTTTGTTCTCCATTCGAGGGCGAAATCATCCTGTAAATTGTTCATGATTTCAGCTTCACGTCTTTTCAATCTGAGGGGTGATCACGAGAACGACGTAGCTCACTCCTTCAAGGTTTAGCATGCTTAATATGGAGGATCTTATATCTAACACTTCATGAATCCATCAGGTCCATCGTAGAGATGTTTGTCTGAAAAAATCTGTTTTTATCGCAGTAAAAAAAATAATAAAAAGAAAGAAAAGAAAAAAGGGGACAAGTGACGACATGTGGAGGGCGCTGTGCAGGGGTCTGATTGGCTGTCACGTCTTCAGTTCCTTCTCTGTTTTCCCTCGTTTGGACGGATTTTAAAGACTTCTGTCAGCTGAAAATATACCACGAGTCTCTGTTTTGATTTCAAGGATATTAACAGACAAATACACTGAAAATTGCTAAAATTACACCCTCAAGAGCACGGATGATTTGGGATAATTTGGGATAATTTGGGATGACTTTGGAGTGAGCAGAAGAGACTTCCAGCTCGTGTTGAATTCTTGTTCTGCGAACACATGAAGGCTGAGAAAGTGTCAGGAAGATTTAGGTGTGACTGCGCTCGAGCGCTGGCAGCCAGTGACAAACAGAAGAGAATCAAATATTTCAGAATAGGTTGAAGTTTCCACACGGCATGTTCCGACAGTCCCACTGCTCCCCTTCAATTATACTCAACAACAGAAGTACCCTGTAGTGTATAGGCTGTCCTCTCTTTGTGACATAGCTTAGCTTTGTGTCATCTTCAACACAGATACCCCCCCCCCCCCCGACCCCCCCTCCCCCCTCCCTACCTGGGCCTTCCTTTCTGTGTTCAGTCCCCCCCCCCCTCCCACTTCTCCCGCTATATCCAAAGTTTTGTACAAATGTTTTAAAGTGAATAATTCCCTTTTTATTTTATAATCGTAAATGTTATGTTTTTATAAATATTATTTATTATACAATGTATATATCTGTATGACTGAACTAAGATTATATATTTGAAGAACAAAACAGTGTCTGGTTTTTTATTTTAGCCACACTCACAGAATGAACCACACACAAAACTGACAACCCAAGGGAAAAAGAAGGTACGGTGAGCAACATCCTGTCCTGCAATCCAGACACCAGCAGCAGAGCTGGTGAGAGCATCTCGGATCACTGACGTGTCTACAAAGTCACTTCAACCAGAAGACGAAAGAAATATGAGAGCGGACTGAAGATGGAAAGGTCAACAGAAATATTCCCACAGAAGTCCTGCTCACCTTGTCTGACCTGATTGTGGATGGAAACGACTTCAGCGCCAAATCAAATCATCAGCTGCACATTAATAAGGAGGCTGATGAGAATTCATTGCAGTGACGTGTTGAAAAGTTCAGGGAGAAACTGAACAGGATGATGTTCAGCGAACAGGTGCTCATGCAGATTAGAACCACCTGTTCACTATACATGCTCCCTCACGGCCGCATTAATTATTTAATTTAGTTTTAAAAACGCTTTTATTGGAGAGAAGCTTTCAAACATTTCTTCTAAACAATTTCCATAAAAACAGCGAACCCAGCACCGTCTCATCCTCCGTGCCATGGAGCTCTGACGTCCTCCAAAAAATTATTAAAAACACATCAGCTGTTGTACTGGTTGAAATGTCCTTTCAGCAGCGTGCAGACACTCTGTAATTTATCCAACCTCAAGTCCAAAACAGACGACCAGCAGCCAGAAACACTCGCTGGAGCACACAATAAGTTTTTATCTGCAGTTTGAAATGAAGAAAGTTCTGTTAGAGCGACGAGGGAGGAAAACGACTGACCTGGATGTGTTTGAAAATAAAAAGATAAAACTTTGTGTTTATGGGCCGAGATTTGTTCCACAAGACGCTGAAAAAAAAATATAATTATAAAAGTAAATCTCAGGTCACACTATTCCTTTTTTCTAAAGCAAACCGGATCACTCAGTCGCTGGTCTGCAGACTGAAATGTGAGAGGTGAATTTTCATGTAGGTGAAAAAACAAACAGAGCCTGACCTATTTGTGATGTGCTTTTCAAATTTAATATAATTTAACTTCAGTTTTTTAGGGCACAAATCTCAGCCCAGTTTCAAAGAGGTTGTTCTGTTCTCTTTGGCGCCACCTCTGGTGATAAACGGTTGATGCAGGTGGGTTTACGAAACTTTACTTTAAGAGATCCAAGATTCACGTTTGAGACCGTTTATCAGCTCTCAGTCAAGAGTTCTTTGTTTACCAAAGATATAAACCAAAAGTTTTCAAATCAACATCATCTGCAGTTCCTTTACTGTCCACTGGGGGCAGGCCCCAAAAACAAAGAAAGCTCCATTGAAATCCATGTTTAAAGAAAGAAATGATGCATGAAGTACAGCTGTAGCTGTGATGACTTTTATTCTTTAACTGGAAACTTGTTCATAACAAAGTTGTGCACATTCATGATTCTTTATAATTACAAAGAGAGAAAACATGACCCCCCCCCCCCCCCCCCCCCTCCCTCAGCGGGCGCCATCCTGCATGTTCATGGAGAGACTCTGAGAAGCTGCTGACAGACGGACAGACTGTCCTAATCTTACACGCTCATGGTTCACACTTCAAATGAGTTTTTCTTGATCATTTGGATTCACAGTCCTCATCCTGTGAGTTCTTTTAGCCTCATTCAGACGCTGCAGCAGCTCGGAGGCTAACCGCTAACACGTGAGTCCGTTCATCTCATATGAGATGCAAGATTTCTCTTCACTATGAGACAATTAAGCCACATTATGATCGTAACATCTCTTAAGGTGTAAACATGTTTGAATCAGAGAGCAGAAAGTAAACAAACAGGATGAGGGCGAGTTTGTTGTTTTATTGGACGGTGTCACAGCTTCAGAGCTTCATCAGTAACAACAGAGAGACAAACTCGTCTGTGAGTATCAAACTGCACGATGCAGGATGACCCCCTCCTCATGTGAGGCCACTTCATGACTCCAAGTTTGGCAGTTTTAGCTCCATCGTAATCCCAGAGTTTGAGTTTTTAATTCATTTACTGACAGGAAGTGAAGGACATTAAAAGAAGGAAGAGGATCTCATCCTGGAATGATCAGATTACAAATACACGCTCACAAATAAGGCCTTTAGAAACACACAGTGTTGAGGTTAGTGTTTGTGCACACACTGTCTTTGACTCTTTACACACTAACTCCAGATGGAGTGCTTCAGGCATCACAGAGAGATTACAGCACTTCGGTCAAAATGGAATATACACATACGCCATAAACTTGGCTTATTACTCTTAATTTACACATAATACAGAAGAGGAGGAGGAGGAGGAGGAGGAGGAGGAGGACAGCATCCGAACAGGCGCGCAGACTTTCAGGGATGTGAAGGAAGGACGCACCGGGAGACAGGAGAGAGACGGAAGCGCTCTCCTGCTCGTTTCCTCCTGCCAGCCTCTTCAAGGCTTCCGCTGTTCAGCAAACTGAGAGAAGAGAGAGAAATAAAAGAGCGAAGAGACAGGCGGGCAGAGGAGACGTGCCGCCACAGGAGAGCACCTGTCTGCTCGACCTATTTTTAGGCATGACGCTCGCTCGCTCTCTCGCTTTACCATGATAAGCCTCTGAGGCTGCCACGAGAGGCGAAGCCGAGTTGAAAAGTTGTTAAAGTTTCTGGTTGTTTGTCACCCTGAGCAGCTTCTCCTCTGGTTGGTGTACCGATGAGAACAGCTGCACTTCCTGTTATTTCTCTCCTCATGGGACCACGAGGAAAATCAAACCTCCATAACAGCAGCTCTCAGTCGTTTTACATGAAGGGGGAGGGGCTTCCTCAAACCACTCCCCCTGTCCTCCTCACCTCCACCCAAAGCCGACTGAAGCTCAACTCATCAAGGTGGAGGAGTTTACAGAACATCACCTTAACGCATCATGAAAGATGAGCCGGACTCAGAGTCTGCTTTGGTGGAGAGAAGATTCATAAACCCGTCATGGTGAGTTTAACCCACACCACGACTTAGGCTGGGTTTTACAGATCCCAGTTTAACTCCTGTGCAGAGATGCTGGTTCACTCTCTGAGCTCCCTTCAGCAAGGCACTAAACTGTGTGCAGCCCCCTCGCTCTGACACCTCTGAGTCCATCAGTGCATGTTCACAGGATCCTGTCCGTGCATGCTGGAGTGTGAGTCGGTCTGAGTGTGTGTGTGGAGCGTGTTTGAACAGGGCTGAAAAATGAATTTGCTTCAGGGATTAATAAAGTTTATGAAATTAAATAAAAAAAATCTAAATTAATCTGTGGAGGATAAATGGGATTACACCTGGATAGAGAGGCAGAGAGTCCAAAGTTCACTCTCGTGTGTCTCTCAGAGGGTCTGAACGGCGCTGGATGAAGTGTGACGTTTTCAACTTTAAGACAAACTTAAATGTGAAAGTTTCCAACTCTGGACAGAAAATAAAGAGCAGAAGATGAGAGCGTGATGCAGGCCCTGCAGTCTTACCGTTGAAGGATGTTTCTTTTCCCTCATGCGGCTCCGCTGAGTCTAGATCACCGCGAACTTATCAGAACCCAGGCTGCAAGAAAGTGACAAAATGTTTGTTATCAATCTCACTTGGTGTGTTAACATTTGTGCTGGTGTCAAGTTTTCCTCTCTGCTCTGCATTAGTAAAGGCAGAGTGGTGGACGTGACAGCGCGCTGCGAGTGTTCAGTGTCAGGATCCCACTCAGGAGGAGAAAACTTACGATCCTTCGTCCTTCAGTAGACTCAGGAACTTGCTGACTCTGTAGCCTGGCTCCATCTGAGAAAAACAGACACAAACACGTCTAAATACCAAAAAAATACATCCAGAGATGTCTGCTTTAATCAGGGTGGTTGATTTGAGCAGAAACATCTGCTTTATTCAGCATTTTCAGAGCTGAGTGACACAGCGTCAGGTCCTGGAGTTCACGCTGCTGTTTGCACAAACAGGAACCGATGAAGAGTCTGAAACCGCCTGTAGCTACCAGAGCGAAGAACTGAGGCTGAATGTGTGTGTGTGTTTGCAGCATGTCTCTGCAAACAGGTCCGTACTTCTTCAGAGACACTGGAGCGCGCTGGGAGGGGGAGGGGGGGTTGCACGTTGCAGAACATGACTGCATTTATGCATACCACAGCAGTTACACAGCATCAGCCTCCACAGACAGACGGTCACATCATCAACATACCACAGACGAACAGAATCACCAGCCGCTCACACTCAGGTCCATTCACACCGCCGTGAGTGTGCGAGACGTTCCCTCTCGTCAGCGAGTAACGTTATTATCATGACTGTTGTTATCGGTGCCTCAGTGAGGTATAAGTAGTAGTTTCAGTGTTTTGAAAGGGTCTGCATGTAAACACTTTAGTGGAACCACACAACTTTCAATGGACCGAAGGAAAAATGCACAAAAACAGAACCTCAGCGCCAAACCACGAACCACACAGACGAGTAAACTTTATACGACCGCGCTGCGCTTATCTAAATACAAACATACAAACTGGAGAGCACAGCTGGATGACTTTAATGTACATGACTCTGCTGTAATCGTAGGGACGCTCAGACCATGAAGCCGTGTGTGTGAGCCTATCAGAGCCTATCAGGACTCTTGGAGGACGGTTCGCGAACTGGATCCTTCTGCTCGACAAATCGTCGGCAAAGCCGCAACGCTTTTTCACCCCAGCTGACAGATGACACGTCTCTGAGACTGGGACGGATGCCGGCCAGATGTGGAAGACGAAGAGGAGGGAGCTTCAGACCGCCACATCAGAAAAACAATAACATGTGCGCCGGGCCAACTTCTAAAGTGTGTGAATCAGAGTGAAGACGGCGGCCTCGTTCTCCAACACTCGACCTCCCTGTCATCTGATACAAACAGCTCTGCACCCACATCCACAACAACAACAACATGTGGCCAGAAGAGTTTTTCTGAGAACGCTGTGTGTTCACCTTCCTCTCCCCTACCTGCACAGCCATTTCAATCAGCATCAGCAGCTTCTTGATGCCGATCCAGAGACTCTTTCCTTTCACAGCTTTAGCTATGCTGGCCCGCTCCACGTCCTGAAAGCTGCCCAGGTGCTGTCAGGAAAAGAAGAAGAAGAGAGGAGATCATGAGATCATCAGATGTGATCATGAAACAACCTGAGGGGTGAAGTTTGTGATACCTCCAGAGCTTCGATCAGCTGCTCCCCCCTCGAGATGTTGGGGATGTGGATGGTGGTGCTGAAAGCGTCGAGCATCTCCATCTCCTGGAGGACGTCTCTACGACTCGTGGTGCCGATGATGAGCAGCTTACGATCCTGAGAGAGGAGCAGACGGGACTGGAGTTGCTTTTCTGCAAACACGCTTCACTACACGGTGTGTGAAGAGTGATCCTGCAGATCTGACATGTGGGACACGTTCAGAGAGCAGCTCTGAGTGTGAATATCGAGACAAATTCTGTACAGACCAGATTCTTCTGTATCTGCATCAAATATCACAAACAGGTCAGGCTCTGTTAGAGCTTCACGGACACATTTAGAGCTCTGATTTCCCGTGGATGATGACAGTGAGTGCACGCCGTAAGTCACAGCGAGAGAAACTAACAGGAGGCAGGAGATGAACAGAGCAGAGCCCTAATCAACAGAAGACAACAGCAGAGGACACAAACATGAGCGCAGAAGAAAGGAGGGAAGCAAAAGAAATGTAGCTCCGCTAAGCCGACAAGTTGGAGGAGGACCAGGAGGAGAAGACGAAGGAGGAGAGGCAGAGGAGTGGCGAGCAGACAGGGGGATTATGGCTGCCGGCTGCCCCCCCATGGCGTGGGGGGTTGTGATGCTGCATGCAGATGAGGTGCCACACAAGCGGCGGTGCTGCCAGGTCCTGGCTCTCTCACAGAGCCCATTCTCCTCCGTGTCCCCCTGGCCTCCCCCGGCCCCAGGCACCCCGCTGGGCCCAGCGCTTTACAACCCCAGAGGAGCACTGCAGCCAGGCATTCAGCAGCCGGCCCCGCGCCACTTCTCATGCACATGCAGCCATATAGTGGCCTATACTCTCATTCACAAACCAAAGGGACTATGAGAAATGGGTCTCCAGCACCACCATTCACTGGGAGCACAACAGGCCGGGACCAAAACACTTGCTAATAACCATACACACAGCCACAGACCTCCAACAACTCCTCACAAGACTTCTGAGGGGGCATCCACGAGATCTGCTGCCCTCTTTCTGCCACCTCGGGACTAGCAGCCCCTCAAAGAGAGAGAGAGAGAGAGAGAGAGAGCTGCACACAAACAAAGTGCTCTTTACCTTTGGAGGAGGTTTCTTAAGCAGCACCAGTAACGTCTGGAGCACCAGGTTAGAGAAACGGGGACCGATGGGGACGTAATCTGAGGAGAGAGGAACCGTCTCATGAAGGCTTTTTACAAAGAAAACAGATTCAACCATTAATGAGTCAAAATAAAATCACAAATCTATTTAAAAAAAAAGATCTTAAACATTTAATTTAATAATAACAGAAACAAACAGGATCAGATCGACCCACAGATTAAACTCTCTACATTAAAGACCCATTTTGGTCTCACCCAGCAGACGTTCGATGTCGTCCACGACCACACAGCTCAGCTGGGACTTGTAGGCATCTTCAAATATCTATCAGAGGTGATCAAAGTGCAGAGGAGTCAGGATCAAAGCACAAACAGGCCCATCGACGTCTGCACGACCCGAGGGCACGCCGAACAACACGCCGAACAACACGCCGAACAACACGCCGAACAACGACTCATTTCTTTCATTATTTGTGAGCGTCTGTCAGTTCGGCTTCTAAAAATGTCTGAGGAGGATTTTAATTTCCAGATGTCTTCCACTTCCTCAGGCTCTCTGAGTACTCCAGTGTAGTTTGATTTATGTGTCGATAAAGATTTCAAACAGAGAGTTTTCTCATCAACATCCACAAAGTCAGAGAAAATCTGGCCTCTTAAAGTCCGACAGGTGAAACATTTCTTTACAGCGTCACCTTTTTGATGGCTTGGCACTTGGCGATCTCCGAGTGTCCGATCATCTTGTCAGGAGAGCAGATCTTGATGAAGGGGAAGTGGGAGTCTTCAGAGATCTTAGCTGCCAGGGCGGTTTTCCCGCTGTTAGGTGGACCTAAAGGGAGACAAGAGTCTCACTTTTACAGTTGCAGAGGATTTGTGTGTGTGTGTGTGTGTGTGTGTGTGAGGACGTACCCTCCAGGAGCACAGACACCAGCGGTGTGCGCTCGCTGTTCTCGGTCTGCTGAACCAGCAGCTTTCCATCCTCCAGCACCGCCGTCACCGGGTCGCCCCATCGAATGATCCCGTTCATGATGTAGCTGGCGTAGTCTTCCTGGTTGGTGCCAAACGCCTGAACAGGAGGAACAGGAAAGGAAGAGTGACGGTCACGCTAACGTCACGGACACAGGAGCCAGAAAACACGCTCAAACAGAACAACTCACCGGTTTGATGTCGTTATCCAGCGAGGACAGGAAGTCCAGCCTGCTGACCTTCAGCCTCTCTGCTGTCTCCAGGTTCACCTCCACCGTGGACGTGGCCTGAGAGGATACACACACACACAGACTGAAACACACACACACGGACTGAAACACACACACACAGACTGAAACACACTGACTGAAACACACACACACACAGACTGAAACACACACACAGACTGAAACACACACACACACAGACTGAAACACACACACACACAGACTGAAACACACACACAGACTGAAACACACACACACAGACTGAAACACACACACACAGACTGAAACACACTGACTGAAACACACACACACACAGACTGAAACACACACACAGACTGAAACACACAGACTGAAACACACACACACAGACTGAAACACACACACACACACAGACTGAAACACACACACAGACAGACTGAAACACACACACACAGACTGAAACACACACACACACAGACTGAAACACACACACAGACTGAAACACACAGACTGAAACACACACACACAGACTGAAACACACAGACTGAAACACACACACACACAGACTGAAACACACACACACAGACTGAAACACACACACACACAGACTGAAACACACACACAGACTGAAACACACAGACTGAAACACACACACACAGACTGAAACACACAGACTGAAACACACACACACAGACTGAAACACACAGACTGAAACACACACACACAGACTGAAACACACACACACACAGACTGAAACACACAGACTGAAACACACACACACAGACTGAAACACACACACACAGACTGAAACACAATGACTGAAACACACTGAGCTGACGGAGAAGGCAACAGAGTTAGATTTCTTAATGCTCCCTCAGAGCAGGAGGAGGAGGAGGAGGATGAGGAGGAAGAAGAGGAAGAGGAGGAAGAGGAGCAGGGGGACAAGGAGGAAGAGGATGAAGAGGAGGAAGAGGAGCAGGGGGACGAGGGGGAAGAGGAGGAAGAGGAGGAAGAGGAGCAGGGGGACGAGGGGGAAGAGGAGGAAGAGGAGGAAGAGGAGGAAAAGGAGCAGAGGAAGAGAAGGAAGAGGAGGAAGAGGAGGGAGAGGAGGAAGAGGAGCAGAGGGAGGAGGAGGAAGAGGAGCAGGGGGACGAGGAGGAGGAGGAGGAGGAAGAGGAAGAGGAGCAGGGGGACGAGGAGGAGGAGGAGGAGCAGGAGGACGAAGAGGAGGAGGAGGAGCAGGGGGACGAGGAGGAGGAAGAGGAGGAAGAGGAGGAAGAGGAGGAGGAAGAGGAGCAGGGGGATGAGGAGGAAGAGGAGCAGAGGGATGAGGAGGAAGAGGAGGAGGAAGAGGAGCAGGGGGATGAGGAGGAAGAGGAGGAAGAGGAGGAGGAAGAGGAGGAATGGGACAGACAGACGTCATGTGTGGCTCTTGTCTGACATTAATCATCACCCTCTAATAAACCCTGCCCTGCATGAGAGTGAGAGTGTGTGTGTGGAACACTTAACAGATGAGAATCTCTCTGTGAGCCTATGCACATGATAAAACAGACACACACACACACACACACACACACACACACACACACACAGACCCCTGTTCTCTCGTCGTCCTCTCCTGGTGTGTTGAGCTACAGAAAGCTGTGAAAAGTCTGACCCGTGAGCGTCGTGTTGGGTTTTCTGTTTCTGACCCTGGTACAGACGGACTCTGACCTTGATGTGTCGGTTCATGGCGGTGGACTGAGCGGCTCTGACCAAACCCTCCAGCTCGGCCCCGCTGTAGTTCTTGGTCTTTGCGGCGAGCTCTTTGGTGTCCACGTCAGGGGCCAGCAGGTCGTGCTGACGCATCTTTGATGTGTGGATGTTGAGGATCTGAATTCTTCCGCTTTCATCCGGCAACCCTGGAAAACACTCAGAGCTTATTTTAAACTGCTTCTACACCTCCTTATGATTTAAATACAACTAAAAAGAAAACAATGGAAGGAGAGACCTCCTCCTGCTCGATCACCAACCTGTTACTGTTTCATTTCTGTTCAAGCTGAGCTGAGCTGAGCCTCCTGAGGACACAGCGGCGTGAAGCCTTATCAGCACAGCCTTCACTTCTTACCTATCTCCATCTTCACCTCCAGTCTTCCTGGTCTCAGCAAGGCCTCATCGATCAGGTCGGGCCTGTTGGTCATCCCTGAGGGGAGACAGATGGAGGGGAGACACAGACGGATGAGTGAGGAGCGTGCAGATGTTCAGGGAGCACACCTGAGTGTGAGTGTGTGAGTGTGTGTGTTTGAAGGTGTGTTATTTTGTGTGATCACCGATGACGAGGATGTTGTTGAGCTGCTCCACTCCGTCGATCTTGGACAGCAGCTGGTTGACCACGGTGTCGTGAACGCCCGTACTTCCTGCCATGCTGCCTCGCTGTTTACAGATGGCGTCGATCTCGTCAAATATGATGATGTGGAGGCCGCTGTTGGGACCGAGCTGATGAGCAGAGAGACAGAGAGGAAGCTTGTTACACTTTGAGGTCTTATTGTATAAAAAACGGAGATGTTTGAGTTGGAAAATGCATTTTTATCACTGAAATGTCTTAAAAAACTGCACTTTGAGGCGTAATTTTCCTTCATGTTTGACCATGAACAGGCGTCAAAGAAGCCCAATAAAAACCTCTGAATCAGCAGCTAAATGTCAAGAGAGAGAGAGAGAGAGAGAGCAGCAGGGTGGGGGGTTATCTTTCCATCTGCAGAGCTGTCAGTCTGAGCCGTAGCATTTAAAGCAGGTGTGGAGCTGTGCTTAATACACACTGGGCTCTGATTGTGTGTGTGTGTGTGTGTGTGTGTGTGTGTGTGTGTGTGAGGGGCATTAACAGGAGGTCAAAGACGGCCCAGCCCCTCATTAGGTGGTGAAGAGTGAAGCTCGATGCTGGTGTCTCACAATCCAAACTAACCGCGGCTGCAGGTTTCACTGCAGAGCCTGAAGTTATTACAGCTCCGTCTGGCTGAAGGGCAGATCTCTCCACTCCTGCACAAATTAGTTTTTACCTTTGGAGAGATTAAATCTGTGTTTTAGGGTATAATGGGTGAACACAGAAGCTTGTGAAGCGCTGATCTTCTAATGTGGAGAAAAGGAGTTCAGGGAAGCTGCTCATCGTGACTGAAACGAGGTTTTACTGCTGCTTGAAGCTCGACCCCTCCGGCAACAATAATGCAGATTTGAAGGTGTTTGTGTCGAAGTAGGAGTGTTACTTCGTGCATCCCCTGCGCTCACCCTCTTCTGCTCCTCCTCTGCGTCTGCAAACAGCTTCCTGACGTTGGCCTCAGACTCTCCCACGAACTTGTTGAGGATCTCGGGGCCGTTGACGATCTTCGGCTCGCGGGCCTTGAGCATCTTGCCAATCTGTCGTGCCATCAGGGTTTTACCGCAGCCTGGGGGTCCGTAGAGCAGGATTCCTTTCACATGCTTACAGCCTGGAGACAGACACACACGAGCAGAGAGAGAGAGAAAAACAGAGTTAACACTCAAACGATGTTCTAAGCAGCGGTCGCCGTCCTGTTGGAGAGCAGGATCTTTCCTCAGACTGTGAGGAAACAGAGCATCAGAGACCGAGTGTCAGGGTGTGACAGCTGCTTCAGGAGCTCCCTGAACACTTCCTTCAGCTTCCTTCAGGTTGAAACCTGAAAAAAAGAGCGGGTTGTTCTGGGGTTAGATTATTAATTATTATCACACACTGCCTCGACTGTCTTTGTCTCCATGTGAATGAAAAGCACTGCTGCTTTGGTTGTTCTGCACAGTTCAGCTGAAGCTCTGCTCTCCGCTCAGCTCAGTGTGGCTTTTTCTAACGGCCTTTTGCACCTGCTTAATGACATTTAGCCCAGACTAATTGAGAGGCCCCAGATAACCATCTGAGCTGCCATTTGGGCCCGCTGAAGGAAGAGCAGCCGGGCTGACAGGCAGGGGAGGAGGGCCGGGGGAGGTTTTGTTGTTTTTGGAGAGAAAGCTCTGAAGTTCCTGTCTGTCTGGGGAGAAAAGGGGAGACGAGGTGAAACTATGAAAACTTTTACTCCAACAGCTCCTCTCCGTCAGCACCTGCTCCCCCTGCTCCCCACGCAGGCCAATTACAGCCTCACCTTTTAGCTGGACGCTCTATCAGGGCACGCCATCTCATTACAGCAGCCAGCTGGCCACAGCCAAAGGCCGACTCCTGCACACAGGCAGCCGGATAAAGGTCAGCCTGCACGCTGCTGCACGCTGCTGGACGCCGCTGGACGCCGCTGCCCGCCGCCCTGGGCTCTGAGCACTCTGGGTTTCTGTGGGTGTCAGTGTGTGGTGTGTTTGCCAGGCTCAGAGGTCTTCAGTGCAGGTTTTTACGGGACTTGTAGGTCTGGGAGCAAGAATAAGCACATCTGTGTGTGTGTGTGTGTGTGTGTGTGTGTGGGAGGAGAGGGAGCGGTCTGTGTGTGAGTCACAAAGACGAATACCTGATAGCTTTCATTAAAATGAGCAGCAGCCCTTAGCAAAGTGACTCATCATTGAGATCTGACAGCTGTCAGAGATCTGTTCATGAGGACGCCTCAGACATCAGGACACGTCCATCTGTCCATGAGGACGCCTCAGACATCAGGACACGTTCGTCTGTTCATGAGGACGCCTCAGACATCAGGACACGTCCATCTGTCCATGAGGACGCCTCAGACATCAGGACACGTTCGTCTGTTCATGAGGACGCCTCAGACATCAGGACACGTTCGTCTGTTCATGAGGACGCCTCAGACGTCAGGACACGTTAATCCGTCCATGAGGACGCCTCGGACGTCAGGACACGTTCGTCCGTCCATGAGGACGCCTCAGACGTCAGGACACGTTCATCCGTCCATGAGGACGCCTCGGACGTCAGGACACGTTCGTCTGTCCATGAGGACGCCTCAGACATCAGGACACGTTCATCTGTCTCTTTAAATGTCTCTACTACAGCGTGTTCAATAAGGGGTTAAATCAAACTTAATTTTAGAAAATGACGTGTTTTTATTTTACAAACAACAAGTTATTGAATAAAACGAGTCATTTTGATCATGTTTTTTCTATTTTCAGATTCAGATTGAACAACCTGCATGTGTCCCTGAAACTGCCGTCCACCCTGTCATTATGGGGACACTGCCCCTTTAAGAAACCCTCTGATGGTTTCAGTGACATCACTACCAGCAGTTTGTCTTTCTTTAATGGAGGCTGAAACAGTGACGAGCTGCAGAGTACGTATTTACACTCTCTGAGGATGACGACAGCCAATCAGAAATGGTTTGAAGTTATCAGAGATGATGTTCAGTCTTCTGTCAGATCTTGTCACTAGATGGCGCCCTTATTCAACAGCCGGCAGCGCCGCACTCGTCTGCGCGTGTTCTGCTTTTGTTTACATTCACTTCCTCGTTGGATGACGTAGCTCACGTGACGCGTCGCTCTCTAATCTTGATGAGATCCTGTTGTGTGTGCTGGTCATTATTTTCAAACATGAGTTTAAGATTTACGTGAAGATTCTCCTCGTGTGTGATGTCAGAGTCTTTTAAGATGATTAAAATCCTGTGATGTGAGGCAGGCTGAATAAAATGATTCCTGAACAGACAGAGAGAGGAGAGAGAGAGAGACACTCACCCATCTGTTCCACTATGTCTGGAGGAAACACTCTGGAGGCGAAGGCTCGACGGAAGATGTCAGAAAACTCTTTGTCGAGGCCGCCGATGCCCATCTTCTCAAAGTCCCAGTCGGGACTTATGATGGACTGACGAGACTCTCTGGTCTTGGATTTCCCTGGAGAGAAAACAGTTTGTTTACTGACGGAGCCTGAACTTTAATCTGCTCAGGTTTGGTTTTGTTCACGTACAGATAAGAAGAGACTGAAGCCTGGTGAAAACAACAAACTTAAAACTTCACCGGATTTAAAAAAAATTCACACAACCAAAATAAATCACATGAATTAAACTTTGGTGTGTGGCTGAGGTGCTGCTAACGCAGCCACAGCTGGTTTTAAAAAGTGATGAAACCTGAAAGACATGCTGGGAAATGTGTGTGAAGTGCGCCCCCTTGTGGTTTTATAAAGAACTGTTCTAGAAGCAGAGGAACAAAATAAAACACAGGGTGTCCATAAAGTCTCTTTTACTTTACTTAGTTTGTACTCATGGAGATCCAGGACATCACTGATTAAAGCAAAGGATCACCGATGCGGTTGCCATCGGCGATGAGGCTTTGCTGTAGCTGACGTGGCGAGAAATCGAGCGCCGTCTTGATGCGTTTCATGCAACAAAAAGTGCAACAGAGACTTTATGGACACCATGTTGGCACTCACCAACGAGGGTCATGGATGAGGTTTCTGACTTCTCAAAAATCACCTGACTGTTCCCCGTCAGCAGACCGATCTCAATCTGAGCACAGAGAAAAAGAGATTTCACATTTCTGAGCAACAAGCAGAGGAATTTTCACTCTGACACTTCAGTTACTGTTAAAACTGTTTGTTCACTAAGTCTGAATACGCTCCACGGAGGAGGGACAGATTATCCAACAGTTACCTTTGGTTTTTTGCCGGAGCCCAGTTCTCCCCTGAGGATGCTTGGATCCATGGCCTCCATGTCTTTAACCACCAAGCCGAACAGCTTATCAGAAAAACTGAACACCAGCTTAAAAAAAAAAAGAAGCACGAAACGCAGTCAGTTAAAAACCTTAAAACGTCCCTTTTAAAGACGGTGAGGAGTTTATGATGACAGGACGGGCTCACCTGCTGCTCCACGCTGAAGGCCTGGTTGTTGAAGTGCTGCAGGAACGTGTTGGCCATGCTGTCCGAGTTGTACGGGTTGCTGTCTACGCTTTTCTTCTGCAGGAAGTCGATTTCCACCGTCATGGTGCTGATACACTGCCTGGACTTGTCAAACTTGTAGTTTGTTACTTAAAGGAAGAAAAAACAATAAAAACGATCAAGTCCAGCAGAGAAAACTGTTATTAACTCAGATTATTTCCGAAAGGACGGTTTGAGGAAGATTATCCCAGATTACTGCCTCATCATTTAAACCACATCTGCCACTGTGACTCTGTTTAACATTCTGTCTTCTGAGGATTTAATATAATATTTCTCTCCAGTTTAAACAAGAAGTCGACACATTTTCTGCTTTGATCAGACAATAAGAAGAGCTTCAGCCGAGGAGAGATTAAAGCATCAGGAGGCCTTTTCACTCTGTGGATTAGAGTTTCCTTCCTCCTTTTCACTCCTGATATAAAGACAGAATCATAAAAGCGCCCATCGCTCTGGGCATCACTCGGCCTGAGGGAGGTGAGGGAGGTGAGGGAGACATTTCATCTTTCCTGGATGCAGGCCAGACCCTGAGCCAGATGTGCAGGGACTCCTCTGAAACTCCTGTCATGTCGTCTGTCACTGTGCATCCCTCCACCCCCCATGACACCGAGATAAAAGTTTGCACCTTTTGTCTGCAGCCTTCGCTGTCAGTCACATGCGGGCTGCATGAATCCCTTCAACTCTGAGGGATTTAATGTTAAAGCTATTGTATTCCTGCTGTATTCCTGAGATAAGAAAGGAAGACAGCGTTACTTTCTGTTGATGCAATCTCACAACAAAATCCTTACCTTCAACTTCTTGTCCAATAGAGACACCAGCCCATTTCCTCTGCAACAGAAAACAACATTTTCAATCATGGCGACCGTCTAACTGTGGATAAAAAGTTCAAACATTTCAGACAAACATCTACGCTTCAAAACAAAGACAAAGCACATCGATGCAACGCTCCTCTGCAGCAGGATTTTATTTCACCTCCCTGCTAAACAGATCTGTGATCATCATCACCTTTAACGGAGAAAACCCCGCTGTAAAATATGAGTCAGCCATCTTTGGATTCCGTTTAATGTCATGTGGGGTGAAATAAGATCGACTGGAGGAGGTTGCAGTAGTACCTGCGTGCCTTTGAGGCTGCCAAGTTTACAGAGGGAAGAACGGCGGGCAGGCACAGGCAAGATAAAAGAAAGGAAAGAAGCAGGGACAGATTGAGACCAACAAAGGGTCCGTGCAGAGAGCCCAGAGACAAACACACACGTTAACAGCTGCTGGCTTTGAGGGAGAAAGAAACCGATGCTGCAGCTCTCACCTCACCAGAGTTACTTCAGTTATCATAATGATTACAGACTGTCAGCAGCAAATGAAGAAACGCACCGATGTTAAAGAGACAGAGGAGCCTGCTGCAGTGAAACCTACCTGTGGGAGGCTGAAGCCGATGCTCCCAGAGGGAACACCGGGGTGAGCCCTCAGAGAGAACACGTACTTGATGGTCCCGTTGCGCACTGTCACATGTCTGCATCGGGAAGGATTGGATGTAGAAAGGATTGATTCAGACTAATCACACATTTCCATAAAATGACTCAGCTGTTGGCTGCAAACATTAAAGGTTTTTCCCTGAATACAACACGTCTGTGCTGAATATACTGCACATTACTCTGCTCTGAGTCCTGCAGAGAGAATTAAAGAGATAAAAAACTACTTTGTGGCTGTCCAGATTCAGGTGATGCAGATTAATTTAATCCAAATTAATAAAAATCTGCATAAAAAATTCCAGTTACCAGTGCTCTACATGAGATGACGCACCACACACTTTGTCCACAGGGGGGCACTAACTTCCACACAAACTAAAAAACCCTGAAACTTCACCTTTTTCAAAGTTATCCCAATACCACATAAATTTATTAAAAACACACTGAAGGTTAGCACTGCATGAAAAAAAAACATAAACATCCTGTTTTCAAGATCTGATGTAATCTGATGGCTTCTACTGAACAACACGGGCCTGAGTACAAACATCTGTTCCTGCAGGTTTCTTCAGCCTTTCTGATCTTAATGATACGAAACTGTGAAAAAAAAAAACTTCAGAGAACATATGAAGAATAAAAAATGGTTATGCTGTTTTTCTTAAACAGTAGAAGCAGTCAGATCAGATATAGATCCACTAATATCCTGAATCTCACAGCATTACATCGAAGCCAACGTGTGGAGGACAACGCCTGCCTCTTCCCAGATGTTACTGTTGTTTCTTTTTACCAGAGCAGCTAAAACAAAGCTGACAGAAGTGAATCCCACACATCAAGTTGACATAACCCTCCCCTGAACATTCGGCCCACACTTCTTCATCCTGTCATAACACTATCTGTGAGTGTGCTGCTGGGTTACGTGTGTCAGAGGAAATCCCACTCACTGCTCAAACTGTGACTCCTCCTTGATGACGGCACAGTTGGTCAGCGACAGCTCGTCTGTTGGGCATTTAGCAGCTAGCATAATCTGAAGAGAGACACAAACAATGACTTCACCGAGCTACAAAGGATAGAAAGGCACACAGGTATAAAAACACAAGCTGTATACAAGTCATATACTGTACTATTCACAGTAGCAGCAGTGATAGACATGTCTAAATAAAAACATATATTTAAAATAAAAACTATATATACCAGCAGATTAAAACTGATGATTATGCAGCATTAATAGGAAAGAGTGGATAACTGTTATCAGATGTCATGATGTGTCTTCATGTGGTCCTGGTCTTGCACTTCATCGTTTACATGGACATCATATACTGTACCATGTTGCATCATGGTTATCACGTGATATCATACCGTTACCTGCCCTGCCATCTCAGCCTCCTGTATTTGTGTACATTTTGTACTTTTTGCATTAAATTATTTCCGGGTTCTCCTAGAAGACATGCGTACTCTCAACGGGCTCTCCCTGCTACATTAAAAGCTACAATTAATGAAGGGGTTGCTTCATTTGACAGTGACATTTGACTTCTTTTGAACAAAACTCACCTGTTGCAGCAGAAATTAGTGCAAAAACACACAGAGACACTTTGTTCCAATCAGAATAGAAAACAGCTACTGAATATTCTTCAGCATTATAATATTTGATATTTGTTATTCTCGATCTGAGTGGTTAATGCTGCTCACTCCATTCACTGATTCGGCCAACAAAGTCAAGCTACATTTAACAACATCTAAGCAGAACAGTCATCGCACTAAAACGCCTTTTGTGCAGAATACCAGAAGTGATTTTTAATATATATAATTTTATTAATATGGAGCAGAAGTAAGAGTTGTTCTCAACAGTCTGAGTGGTCATAAGATTCTCCCTTCCTCTTCCGGCCTGCCCACGAAGCTTTAAGTGACAACTCATTCTGTCACACAGGCTAATGCTAAGCTAACTAACTTTACGTTGTTAAACAAAGCTTCTCCTCCTTCACAAACACGTCAGTTTGGGTGTTAGGTGCTTTCTATTTCGAAGTGTAGGAGTAATTAACCTCATCTGTCGCTTAACTCACCCGACCGCTCATCTTTGAGTGTTTTTTTTCTCCAGTTTAAGTGAAATTCAGCAGAAACTGTTTCACCGACAAAACTGCAGAGACGAGAGTGACGTGTACGGGGGGCGGGATCTCAGGAAGGGGTTTGATGTCATCACGCACATTGCGTAAAGTAGTGAAAGTATAAAGTGAGAGTTCAAATCAAACTTTAAACCAGAAATTATGTTTTTCACAAGAATAAAACGTCTTAATTGTTAAGTTAGCGACCGGGTATAAAATTGAATAAGGTTGTAAGACAAGACTCTTCATTTAAAGGTCTCAAATTACCGGAAAAGGCAAATCACTGCGAAAAAAAAAATATGTTACAGCAACTTGAATTAGAGATAAATAAGGACTGAAAGGACTGGAGAGGCCTGTATTTACCTCGGGCCCATAGCCTACCTGTTTTTCAGTTTATATTTCATATTAAAAATGTCTAAATACTGAAAAATTAATTTGGGGAAACAGTGTAAAGGCCAAACTGATGATTTGATCACCATGTAGTGCACAGGGAGGGGCAGCACTGTGTCAAATGAGGTTAAATATGTGATTGTAAACATAAAAAGTCGGTTCCAAAGTTTGAGATGGGCTGAGTCATCATTTTTCAGAGTAAATTCATAAATAAAGACAATCCAGAGCGTCCATTGAACTGATTTAATGCCCTTTGATGTGAAGATATTCCTTTAGTCACAAAAATAGCAGCAGGAGAAAGACACTCTCGGGTGAATTCTGCGATTTCAAATTTCAACATTTTTGTTCTTTTTCTGTGGTGAGTTTAAAATTACTCCTGACTCGTCAGAAATCTTGCCTTAGAATTCATATTTTTAACGTGTTGAACACATTTTCTTGGTCATACTCCCATTCTTAACTGCATTTTAAAGTAACAAGTAAGTCCAACCCTCTCAACTTTACAGGAAGTATCACAGCTGAGTGGCCACCATGATGAATTAGATTCAGCATTTTTTTTTTTTTGCAAGAGACAAGACAAAATCCTTAAAATACAAAATATTTATTTTGAAAATGTCTTTTATAAGAGAAAAACAAACAAAAAAAAAAAATCAAAACCAAATCAAAACCATACAAATTGTTTGGTTACTAGCATACCACACTAGTGCTAGGAACTAACAATGAAGAATTGCTCACTCAGGGATAGTTCACAGACGTTTCGAGGTGATGATGAAAGCATCTCCACCTCCGCCCTCAGATTTCATATTGCACCCAAAAAGTGAGGCAAACCGAAGCGCCCGAAAAGTGGCACTAGTGGTGAAATGGCATCCTGTCTGTTCTGTGAACCGACACAAGCAGGGTGGGCAGACATGTGGCAGCCATCTGATTCTCTTTTTGTTAAACAAAACACAAACCAAAAACAAATAGAGTGAGTTTAATACATATCTGAAATACAGAGGGTACGTAACTGTTGGCATTGATATGGTGAGGGGGAAATAAAAAGCTAGAGGGAGCTCTTTGACAAAATTCAGAATCCTAAGGAGTATCCCAGCCTTCCAAAAACTGAACAGTGTGCTTCTGAAAGTTCTGAAGGAGGAGAGAGCCTCACGTCTGCATACGCAGGTGGCAGCAGAGTGCGAGGCCACAGAGGTCAATGTTGCACCTGTGAGGTTGCAGTGGAGAGAGCTTTCAGGCTCAGTAAGACCGGCCTTAGAGCAGATATAAACATCTATGTATTCTTAAACCTTTAATCTTTTTTTTATTGTGGATGTACAATATTCCCTGATGGCCTGATGTGGCCGCTGAGTGTTACACAGAATCCTGAAGAGATATCAAAATTAAAGAAGAAAAACAGACAAGAGAAGTGATGACATTGTCCATGGAGGGAGGGAGGGGGGGGGGGGGTTGATGGGGGGATCCTGTTGCAGTTTGTGGGACTCTTTATAGCTCTCCCTTGTCCCATTCTTAAAATGTTACACACGCTGGTCAAACACACACAGTTCCTCCATCACACTGCCGCAGCGATCTGCTCTGAGGACGACAGGAAAACAGATTTAGTGAAGAGCAAAGAAAGAGAAAGAAAGAGCAAAGAACTGAAGCTTCTCCTCTGTTGAGTTTTGTAGTACCTATGTCAGCTTCTTGGCTTTGTTGTAAAGTGAATCCACGACTTTGCTCATGTTCTGAATTGTTTCCAAGGCGGCTTCGTACGTTTTGTCCACTGGAGGTTCCTCAAATATTATCAACACACCTTCTCCTTGGTCGAGGATTCCTGCAGCAGAGTCACAAACGTTAACGTCACACAACATCCGAGACTTCATGTCCGACATTTTTATAGAGTTCCACATCTGAAGTTACCGTGAAACTTTTTGTCCAGGATCATCTGCGATAACTTTCTCTCAACATCTCCCTAAAACATAAAAGACATCAATGAGGATTCAGCAGATTCTCACACTCAGGTGAAGGTTTTAAAATGAACAGATGCTTACCTTTGACAGTTTGATAAGACCTGATATGTGCTCTATCTGGAACAAAAAAAGAGGAGAGTCATATTAAACTCAGAGCTTCAGCACACTGAACTCCAGGACGGAGTTTTTATCTTCATTACCTGTACTCTGGAAAATGGTTCAATAACTCGGATGAGATTTTGTTCCAGCAAGTTGTCGTACAGCTTGGCCAGGTGAGTGTTGATGATCGGGTCGTCCCTCAGTTCTGCTCTGTACTCTGTTAGGGCCTGAAAGAAGCACAACTCTCACTTAAAAAGAATTTAAATTATAATCCAGGAAAAGCAGCAGACTGGAGAGAGATTAAAAAAAAAAAAACAAAGTTACCAAAAACAACCTTCTAAACGTCTCCTCACCTTTTCAAAGTCTGCTAATGATCGGTTCTTGCTTGCCTGGGCGACGCATTTCAGCGCATCTGTCTGAATGAAAAACAGAAGAAACTCTAAATGTCACTCCACAGAAACAAGCGTCCACTTATTCCCACCAAACAGACATTTAAATACATTTTACAAAATTACTAAACAATGTTCTGGACCAAGGAAACTGATAAACTTTACTTCTTAACACCAAATCAAATTACTGCTTTACCTGTCGGCCGGCGTATCGCAGAGCCAGTTTACCACTTATAAGGGCTTGTACCTCCTCTGGTCTGAAACAGATGGAGACACATATGTATGAGTTCAAACAGCATGAGGATGCTAGGGCTGAAACGTTCCACTCTAAGTTTGTAGCAGCTCACAAGTTGAGGACGATTTTGCACAGAAGCATGTATTTAAGTGCTGTGATGGCTCTGGGGCTGTCGATGGAGTCGTAGCCCTCAAACGCCTCGAAGAAGTAGGAGTAGGCCGTCTTCCAGTCCTTCTCCTCGGCTGCGTGGATGATCCCTGCGACAGAGACCACACCGTTTGATCGTTAAATCTCTACGGCCAAAACAAACCGAGGTATTAGTCTTAAAACTGAAGATAAACGAAAACTGGAGGAATGAGCTAAACGCTGCAGCTGCTGTTTGGAAGCTGTGAAAGCATCGATCCAAGAATCAAATATCATCTGATAACAATCATGTGGAAAAAAAGGATTCAATCAGTGAACTCTGATTCTGTTATCTCCCACAGAGGAACCCTGAGCCACTTCAGCTCAGCTTTAAAGTAAGAACAGCAAACACATCTGACCTGACTGCATGTCCAGAGCTGCCTGGAGTTTCGGAGGACAGTAAATGGCGTTGGCGGTGGTCCTGGCTGAGGTGAGAGCTGCGCGGGCCTTGGGCAGGTTACTGAGAGCGTGGTACGTCTTGCTTTCGAGCAGCTGAACCTCCACAAGGAGAGCTTTGTCATCCATCTTTTTCAGCTCCTGGAGCAGCTGGGAGCCTGAAAAACAAAGAAAAGAACAAGAGATGAAGAACTCAGTACAATAGTAGAAGGAGGATTCATGATTTCAGCCCTACAGCCTCTCACTCTTTGTAAGCAAGCACAGTAAATACGGTGCTGTGTTTCAGTTAACACCCAAAACATATAAATATAGAGCAGTTTTCCTCCCTGTCACACCAAGGTGGTAAACAAATTCATCAGAAACATATTTTTAAAGGTTTTAGTGCAGCTAAGCAGACGAGAAAACATCTGTGTCAGCTGCATGCAGGACAAACAGAGGGGGGCCAAAGGCAACAACTCCTCTTCTTTGAGAAGCCACTGAAGCAGAAGGTGGATGCTGCCATCCTCTGAAAGATAAAAATGTCCTGTTCCTAAACACTCACCGAGCGCCAAGGCCTCCTGGTATCGTTTGGTGTCAAAGTAGAGTGAGATCAGTCGTGCCTGAGGGAAAAGAAAGTGGTGTTAGAGAACCAGAGCACAGCTGTGCCAGTCTGCTGATGAAAACTCAAAGAAAAGCAACCATGAAGCAAACCATTCAGCACCATTTCTCTCTGTTGAAGGTTTTTCACATTTCGTTTTGAATTCAGAGCTTCTGATCAAATGAGATGCAGCTATCTGAAGTATGTACCTGCATCCTGGAATGACGTCAGACAGCAGATACTTTCAGAGCAATCTTTGGCATTTCAAAATGTCACTTATTACAAAGAAATTCATGGAAAAACACTGTAATAAAACACTTCACACATTTTGATGGATGGATGCTGAACTGCAGACAGACTACTTGTCATACGATGAGCAAGAGAGGAGAAACGAAGCAACCGTTCTCTAAAATGGAACCATTCGTCCTCCATCATTTCGTACACACTCCTCACATCGCTCCTCGTCTGCAGCCTGACTCAGAGCGGCGGCATCTCAGCTTCCACTCTTTCACACCAGACAAAGTTTTCCGTCTAAGATTTGTCTTTCACACATTGTACTCCGTTCTTATGAAAATCTTGTTGATCCTGTATTCTGTCGTCCAGCCAAAAGCGGCAGATATTCTTGGCTGTTCGTGTGAACCTGCTGGCAGTCATTTAGACACAAAGCCCATTTTGGCTGCTTCAGTAGGATGATGTCATTACAGATGGCAGGCTTCATTAGATGAATTAGCATCATTAGCTGTCATTCTCTTCAGGCAAAGTGAACAAATTTGCTTCCTCATAGTTTTTAAGCTTCCTGTGTCACATTTCTCACAGCTGACGACCAAATGTTGCCTCAGAGTCACACTGAAACCACAGCGTCCCCCACTCCATCTATCACACCATGTTGAAATTTAATCCCTGTGATGCTTCTGTTTGGAGAGAACACTTTTGTTTTTGATATCATGAATAAAAAAAAAAAAGATTCTTGCCCACGCTAACAGGGAATTAAATTTCTATAGCTAGCCTGGAAAAATGTAACACAGTGAATCTACTCCTTCCATCCAAGTCAAACATCAGATTCAGTTTGTGATCTTACCTCTAGAGCTTGCCGAAGGAAGGTTCTCTTCTCTGCCTTGGCCCACTCGATGCACTCGAGACACAGCTCCACCTCCTGCCCTGTAGCTGCCTCCATGTCAAGAAAGAGATCCAGCAGAGAGCGGACCAGTCGAGCCGCCTTGGCCTTGCTGATGGAGATCAGGAAAGGCCTGACAAATTTCAGGAGACCCCCAAGTTCTAGAGAGATCAGATAACAAAACAGATATTTCAGACAGAGTATGGTTTTGATTATTCATACAGATGGCTGAAAAGTTGAAATTTTACCTGCAGCCTGTCCGGTCTTGGCCAGGAGTGTCCCCAACTCCAGGATGCTCTGTTCTTTGACCCTGACAGCTTCCTCATCGTTCTCTTGAACATCTCTCCTCACTGTATTAGAACAGCAGGTAAACATAAGACACCAGACATCCAACACAGCAGCACAGAGCTGTACTCCAGAGCTGAATGTGACAACTGGAAAACCAGCTACAACCCAAGACATCCAAAAAAAAAGATACACGCTGTGGAAATACCACCCCTCAAACTTCTCCTGGAGTCATTTCTAGCTCCAGTAATGCTCATCGCTTTGACAGAGAGTAAAGTTCATCTGTGCACATGGGTGGGAGCTGGAACTGATTCGTTGTCCAGGATAATGACATTTTCACAATTCAAAGGAATTCAAATAAAATGAGACATTGTGGTATTTAATTCACTGTGAAGCTACTTTATGACTCCTCCAGTGGGGAATCAAGTATTTTTCAGTGTGTCCAATTATTTTCCAATTAAATGTAGATATTTGTGGCTTGCGATATAATGAAGTTAGGCTACCACTTATTGTCTACAAGTACAAGAACGTACACTTCATTGAGACAAAGACATGTTGTGAGTGTAATGGCTGTGTGTGCTCAGTCTGAAGTGATCACTGTTAGTTTGTGTGAGGGTCAGTGGAAGCACCTTTGCGTTACTAACAAGATGAAAAGTTGGTCCCCAAAATCTGACGCAATTTACCCTACAAATAAAAGAAGACTAGAACAAAGCAAGGATGTGTTTAGAATGAATTACTGTGTTTTGAGAGAGGACCGTGTTGCTAAACAGCCTGACAGCTAGTCGACTGTGGTGACAAGGCGATTTGAGGACATGCCTTTGGGAAATGTAAGATCTGTTTACAGCAGTCTACAGTAACGCTGTTTACACTGACTTGTATATTTAAACAAAAATACTCACACGAGTCTACTTCTGCCAGATACTCCGAAATATCCCTTTAATAATACAACAGTTTGTTTGGTTTCCCTCCGTCAGAAGCCTGCCTTTCACTGTGTTGATCGAATCGGTTTTGACAACAAGCTAATGACGTTAGCCACCAGAGCAGTCATGCTAACATGACAGTGTTAGGCTTGGGTAAAGATAAAGAGTATAATAAGTACAAGTCATAAGGCTACAACGAAAGACAACACCACACTGACTCAGAATATGAAAAACATGCTAACCTTTTACACATTTCACACCTGGGCCTAGAGTTAGCAGGTAAGCTAAGTGGTTAGCATCCACTAGCAGTTGTACAGTGAGTCAGCACGGAGCATAGCCGGCTCTGGATATTCAACGCTATGAGCTAACATGCTATCAAACATCGACCGGTGAATCTTAAATTACGGTGACCAGAGGAATAGAGTCCATCTGAGCCCCCGACCCAGACACCTACCTATTGAATGGAGGATGTCGATAGAAGCGTTGCGGTCCGTACTGATGAGAGACTGAGCTCTCTGAAACTCGACCACTGCTGCAGCCGCCATCTTCCCTATTCAAAACGCTGCTTGAATGAAATTTACGTGCAGGGACGACGTCTCCGAGCGTGCGTGACGTCACGTTTAAATTTAACGATTGGATTTTTCAAGGCATTCTGGGAAATGTTGTCACATCACAAAAGGGGGTCGCAAACAGCAGAAACTCATTTTTCTGCCACTTCATTTATTCAAAACGATCAGCAGGTTTTTGATTCTGAAAAGAAACAAAACCACAAAACTACATTAGTTTTAAAATATGTGGTTGTAATCAATTTTTAATTAAAAAAATGTGCATCTTAAACTTCTTTTGATTAAAGAAAAAAACAGGGTCATATACATTCATTTTTTATTTAAAAAAGTAAAACATAAACTTTGTACAATTTATTCGAGAAATAGCTAAGAAAAATATCCCTACAATCACAGACTTTATATTTTCTTCAAAGGTTACATGTCTTCTAGTCTGTAAAGGTGATCTCAGGTATATTGAGGCAGCTTGACTGTCCAATATCTCATATTTTTTTAAACATCATTGTCTGCCAGTAAAGGAAATAAATCACGATGCAATTCGTTGACCATACTATTAGATATGATGGTGTACCACAGACACGCCCCAACCAGATTTTTATATGTATATCACTATATCAATCATATTTCTTTTTTTTACTGAATTATATAGAAAATGTGTTGGTCGAGATGGCTTTATCAGGCTACAAAAGATAAAATAGGACAATAGAGGGGCCTACTGCCTTTATAGCCATATGTTTGCCTCTCCCCATACGTAAGTGCCTAAAGAGAACCGCTGTGGGGTAGTGCTCAGTGTTTCCTGAAGAAAATCATGCTATGGGTTCAGTGGGTTCAGTTTCCATACATGCCTGCTGTGTGTAGAGGCGGAGTATCTCCTCGGCAAAGACAGCAGCGCGCACAGAGCGCAGAGCGGCGCCCCACCACCGCCTTTGCGTCAACCACCCCTCACACAGTCAGTGACACAACACAACATCAGCCCTGAGCTCGCAGCATCCGCATCTCACGGCCGAAGAGGACCAGGAGCACATCTTCATCCCAGCATCCATTCCACAACTGCCTGCCATCGCCTGCACACCGCAGACTCCAGGCGTGCTCACCCTCTGCTCGCTTTCTGACTCTACTCGGATTATTTTCGTTTGTTGCATTTGTGTTCATCGAGATGGTTTGATGTTTTAACCGCGTTTGGGAGGTAAACAGGATTCAGGACCGGAGCATCGTCGTTGTAACGCAGTAACATCCAGACTGAGCAGGAGATCTGGTGAGTTTATCTCCCTTTTGAAACCCAGTTGAGCGTAAAGTGAGGATGTTTAGATTGTACGCATTTATATACGGCTTTTATTAGAGGAAAACAGGTTCGCAGCAGCATTTAATAAAGGACATCTGTCAGCAGATTGAAAGAGAACATGAACGTTGAATCATAAGAAATTAAATACACAGACATATTGTGAGATATAAATATATAAAAATGAAATAATGTAGATTTTCTTAGCTTATGCCACCGCCTATGACGCCCAGCATTTTCATGTCGACGCAGACGCTCAGTTTCAGCACCACGGAGAGCACCCGATGTTCACAAGTGCTCCTCCCAGCCAGAGCCTCGTGCATGTTTCACTATCAACCTCTAAAGCCTCATTAAAAACGACTGCTATGGAATTTATCCTCTTTATGTGAATCAGTCAGAGTACAGGGTGATGGAATGAAGGACCGAGCTGCGCAGCTCGATCCAGCGCCTCTCTTTATAAACGCAGAGGTACTGCAGTGAGGGCGAAAACATGTCGTGCAAAGAAAGAATCACATTTATTCTCCCTGTTTATCCATTTCTCAGGGAGGTCAAAGGTTCGACCTTGGATTTGTGCTTTAATCTGCTGAATCTTATTCGTATCAGCTCGACCTTCACCTGTTATTAAGGTGTTTACGTTTCTGCCTTCCATTTTAGTGAGTGGGCTGGCGCGTGGTTCACTCGTCGGCCATTGCCCATAAAATATGGATCTCTTATTATGAAATATTAATGAATTTACTATATAGGTTCCATTTATACTCAGAGTTGTGTAGGACTGTGTGAATGTTTGATTCATAGCTGCATATTTGATTATTTCACTCGAGTGTTCTGCATGTTGCATTTGAAAACAGGCAGATTTCACATCATCTCACTCTAAAGGTGAACAATGTGAGCACTAATCAGCCCGCGCTTATAATAGACTCCATGCTGTTTGAATTCATTAGTATGAGCTAAAGGCTGCTCCGTTCCTGCACTCACTGAGTCGGATCAATGCTGTTATCAGCCTGCAGTAGAATCAGATAAAGCACACGTTCAGCAGGAGTAGTAACCCTGATTTAATCTGATATAATCTGACATAATCTGAATGATTATGGATTAAATAGAACACAGACTAGCCTACATTGTGCTATTAGAGAACAGCAGCTGAAAATAAAAAAGGTAAAATTGATTCTGTGCTGATTATTGATCTTTTCTGCCTCCAGCACATCAGAGGGCTGAAAACAACAGAGACCATTAGAGTCGAGGTGATCCCCTCACAGGACGCATCTCTCCGCTTTTAGATGCCCAGCTGCAGCCAGTAGCCAGAAGCAACACGGCTCTGAGACCCTCAGGACCCCCCACTGGCTAGACCCACCTCTGACCCAGACCCTGGACGCCCCCCACCGTCATCATGGGAACAGTGCTGTCTTTGTCTCCCAGCTACAGGAAGGCGGCTCTGTTTGAGGATGGACCCGCCACCGTGGGTCACTACACGGCTGTCCAGAACAGCAAGAACGCCAAAGACAAGAACCTGAAGCGCCACTCGCTCATCAACGTGCTGCCATGGAAACGGATTGTAGCAGTGTCAGCGAAGAAGAAAGGCTCCAAGAAGGTGCAGCCCAACGGGACCTACCAGAACAACGTCACCCACCTGAACAACGAGAACCTGAAGAAGTCGCAGTCATGTGCAAACCTGTCCACCTTCACCCAGGATCAGAGCACTCCAGCTCTCACCAAGAGCTCCAACAACACAGCCTCTTCTGTGAAAAAGGCCCCTCTCACCAACTCCAACGTGGCCCCCGGGACCCCTAAGAGAGTGATAGTGCAGGCCTCCACCAGTGAGCTGCTGCGCTGCCTGGGGGAGTTCCTGTGCCGGCGCTGTTACCGGCTCAAACACCTGTCCCCCACGGACCCGGTGCTGTGGCTGCGCAGCGTGGACCGCTCCCTGCTCCTCCAGGGCTGGCAGGACCAGGGCTTCATCACCCCTGCTAACGTGGTCTTCGTCTACATGCTGTGTCGGGACGTGGTCTCCTCAGAGGTGGCCACGGAGCACGAGCTGCAGGCCGTGCTGCTCACCTGCCTCTACCTGTCCTACTCCTACATGGGCAACGAGATCTCCTACCCGCTCAAGCCCTTCCTGGTGGAGAGCTCCAAGGAGACCTTCTGGGACCGCTGCCTGTCCATCATCAACCTGATGAGCGCCAAGATGCTGCAGATCAACTCAGACCCGCACTACTTCACTCAGGTGTTCGCGGACCTGAAGAACGAGAGCCAGAAGGAGGAGGAGAGGAGCCGCCTGCTCATCGGCCTGGACCGGTGAGGGAGAGCCGGGGGGAGGGGGGAGCACACAGGGGGGAGCACACAGGGGGCTGCAGGGGAGGGGGGAGGGCATACTCCAGTCTGACATTTTGACGAGTCTGAAAGGGTTTTTGTGAAGTTTTTGATATGTGATTATTGAAGCCGCCTTAAGATGAGGACGAGTGGATATGATGTGACGCAAAACAGAAATTAAAACATCATCAGGTGAAACATCCAACCTGGAAAATCAAAAAATGTTTCAAGTTACACGAGGAAAAATGGGAAAATTATTATCAATATATAACAAAATTTGTTGTTTTTTTTCCTCCATCAGATGACTGAGAGTAAATAAAACTTAAAGATTACGCTGAAACACTCAGTATCCAAAAATGAAGAAAGTCACAGGGAGTTTTAAAAACCAGTGTTTAAGTTTCCCATGTTGAAGGGTGGCAGGAAACAGAGAGAGAGAGAGAGAGAGAGAGAGAGAGAGAGAGAGAGAGAGAGAGAGAGCTAATCCAGCTACAGGCTGAAGTGAGGAGTTTCAGTACAGCAGGTGTTAAAGGTAATGAAACAGGTGACTCTACGTTTGATCGTGGTGGATGGGTAACAGCTTGTCTTGAGAGGTCTGTTTGTCAAAGGGCCAAAAGTTATTTTTCCAGTGAAGGATGGATAATCTGTAACCTGAGGATGAAGCTTTTTTTGAGTGATATTGAAACAAAAAAATGCCAGACTTGGGTAACTCCTTTGCTTACACACAGATATATAAATATATATCTATATAAATCTTACAAAAACTGTCAGACAAAAAGACTGAAAAAAAAAGAGACATTAGAAAAGGGAGCAAACATCTACAGCAATGAATGTGGACAGGACTGGGGCCCACCAGTGACCTTCTGACTGTTTGACGATGTGATGTGCACTGCCTACTGCAGGAGGGTGAGGGCCATCGCCTGACTGGCTTTCTTCATGCATCACGGATGAGCGAGCATCCTCGGCTGCAAAGCCCGGCACTCTGGAACGCCAAACCACCGTCTCCCCTCCATTATCACGGATACCACCGGACAATTTCCGTTGCGATGCATATCTGAAAGAACAGCGGCGGCCCTTAATGCTGGATCCACGTTTTTGCAGGACTTTTACTTCTCCCAGAGAAGTTTGGAAGCATTGCATTGTGGGACTTTTGATAAGAGGACATCAGCTGGAGGAGGTGTGACCAATGATGTGCGGTCATGCTGTGTATTAGACTTTATTTTCATCTAGAAAAATACAAGTTAATGGATGTTTTACTCCCCAGAGGCTAACACTGATGGAGGCTTATTTATTGCTTTTCTGGAACAAGTTTTCTTTGACTTTTTCTTCTTTTTTTACTTAGAAATGTAACGTTTTGCACGCGTGCCATGCATTTTTCTGTTCAGAGGGAGGACAGGAGCAGCTCTAACTTTACTTCTTTTTACTTGATTTTAAAACCAACTGCATCTGCATTAGGGAATGCTGTGAACAAAGTGACACTAGTTTCTTTTTTTTTTTTTTTAGCTATGCTTGCTAAAATAGGCTATTTGTTTAACCAGGGAACTTCTTTTTGTACTGTTGTCGATAGGTTGTGTTGCAACCACTCTGGAATGATGTTTCTGATTTTGTGCTTATGATTCAGCATAGAAAATGTTAAAAACAGTGCCATATCTTTGATGAAAACCCCACAGGTGTGAGAGCTACTGAACTGTTTGTCCTGCTGGTGACTGATGGGGGATTTTTATCTTCTAATAACTACGTACTGACACCTAATTTATTGCCATTTATGTATTTATTTAAGGCACATTTAATGTAAATGGAAGCGGAGAGACTTTGCGAAGGGAAGGACGTGAGGAGGAGGTTTTGCAGGTGTGCTTATCTTTGGTGGGAATGAAGATTGATTTGGTTCATGCAAATGAAAGCTGCAGGAGTTTATTGATCGACGTGTAATCGAAAAGCCCTCAGATCAAAACCAAAGCTTAATCTGACCATCACCGAAGTGACATCAACAAGGACACCGTGAGGAACGCAACAGCGGCGTGACCGCTCTGAAAACATCTTTTTATGTAGAGCCACATATCACACACAGGAAGCCCACACACACACACACACACACACACACACACAGGTTCTGCAGAGGAGCACAGTTTACTTTGAGGATAATCCATCTGCATCACCTCTGTGTACAATCAGAGGAAGGCAGACAGGCAGAGCAGAGCGCGTGCAGACAGTTCCAGATCCTTCTCCTGCAGCTGATCGCTCGCTCTGTAACGTCTCTTACTGCTGCAGGAGCTTCAGTATTTCTACCCACAGATGTAGGACAGAGCGGTTTCCCTTTATCATCATAACATCAACAAACCTGCAGACTCTTCAGCTGAGTTAATGGACAGGGCGAGCCAACAAAAAGGCCTTTGTCATGTTTTTAAAGCTGCTCCAGGAGAGCTGAGGGAAGGCTTCCCCGTCTGCTGTTAGCGTGAGTCAGAGGAGAGGAGCAGCTCAGATTGTCACATCCTGGATCAATCAGACGAAGTTCTCTCTGAGGTTTTCTTTAACTGCACAGACTTTGGACAGGGCGAGCAGATAATCCGGGTCCTGACAGAGACCTGGAATCCTTTCCTCTCCGTCCACCTGCCCCGACTCACTTCAAATGTGCCATTTTTTTTCCACTTTGCATCATTGAGTAGTTGTTTCAAAAGCTTATAAAATACGAAAAAAGACTCAAGTGATAGTTCAAGATTTCTGTCAGATTCTTTTCTGTATCTTGTTACGTACTTTGTAGATAAAAAACAACGAAACCGGGGTTAAGAGGTTCAAAACAGGGGGGGGCACTGGAGGGCTGCATGTGTGTGTGTGAATGTGTGTGTGTGTGTGTGTTTGTGAGGGTGTGTGTGAGCGGCAGCGTTTTATTTGTACAGAAGAATGTGTTTTCTTATGGACTCGGAGCAAACACTGATCACACTGGTACCTGGACTTGGTTTTCCCTCGGCGGCGGTGGAGAGGGAGGGGCGTCGATGCTGTTCAATAAATTTTTGAAAAAAGACAAAAAAGCTCTCGCTGTAATTGAAACTTTTTTTTTTTTCAGTTAGTTTCTGCTTATTTTAATTTATTTTTGTACTGTGATGGAAAAATAAAAAAAAAAATGCACTGATCGTTCAAGATGCTGGTTTGTCTTGTTGTGCTTCAAACGGGGCTGAGGGTGGAGTTTTCCAGAAAAACCACCTCCAACAGTCGAGGCAGTCGTTAAAATCTTGCTCAAGGGTCACCTGACGTGGGGAGGCGGGGGGGGGGGGGGGGGGGGGGCAGTTTTATTTTTCCACTTGGAGCCTCCAGAAGATCAGTCTCATGTCAAACTGTTCCTCTACGCCGATGATGAGCTGTTTTATCTCGCCTGTTGGGAACCGAACGCTCTGAGAGCCTCCATGCAGACAGATTATTTTGGGTCACTTCTTTCCTCACAGATCTCCCTCCGTCCATTAATTCCAGTTTATCTAACCAGCAGGTCGCTCGGTCCTTCCTTACTCACTCGCTGCCCTTCTGGAGAGACGAGTCATCCCGCTCCGTGCAGCTGATAGTCATCCATCAGCCAGTGGATTAAATCCCTGCTGAGGTAGCTGCTGATGGCTCACGCAGTGGGAGTGGGAAGTGCCGTTGTCATGCCGACTGCGGGGTTTTCAGCCGTCACTACGTCACTGAGTTTAACAGCTGCTGGTGGGTGGATTAACGTGGGGACCACACTGCAGGTTAAAGAGCACGACAAACCACCAAGACACGCCGGAGTCAGGCCTGAACACCACAGGAGTCAGCTGATGAAGCAAATAAATTTATTAATTAAATGATTAATGACTTATTTTCCTTACTGAACATCACAGAATACATCGTCTGCATTTATACAGAAAACATCTGAACAAGAATAATATGACAACAACAAAGTTCCCTTTAGTTTGGTGTGGATATGACAGAATGTGATCACAGGTACGCAAAATATAAACTTAGTATAAAATAAGGCACTAACTGAATGAAAGGGTGTCGCTTTAAGACACAGGAATGAGTTTCGGAGGAGAGAATAAGGACGGCGTTACCTTTTGGCTGAAACAGGATGGCACAAACATCAAGTGTTAATATTCCTGTTTGAGATCCTTTCATTAGGAAGAGTTTAGGGGGTTTAGTTTCATCTTTGTTAATAAGAAAAACATCCACACATGAAACGTTGTGACGTCAGATTATGGCCACAAGAAACCTTCAGGTTTGAATCCACCTGAGGGTCAGACTTTAAGAGAATGACAGCGACACAGGTCGTAGCATCACCCGTCAGTGGTTGAAGCAAGAAGAAGCACAAGGCTTCATGGGAATCTGACTTCCTGTCAGAGCTTCTCTGAGCTCTGTAGGGGGGCGATTAGTTCAGGGTGAGAAAGACTCCAGAAAACCGCGGGTCGATCCCCGTGTTTGATCCTCAGCCTCTTTCTGACGTGCACGCCTGAAAATTTCCAGAATTTTCAGCTGCAGAAAATCTAGATCCTGAAAATGAACTTTCAGGAACTCTTCACCCAAATTTTTCCAGAGCTCCTCGATCACACACGTCCCTAACAGACGTCTGAGCTGATTCTCTACCTGCGTCGGTCAGGATGAAGTTTCTCGCTTGTGTTAATAAAACTATTTTTATTTTTGTTTTATTTGTAGGATCCACTGTCAGTGTTACAAATAAAGGATAATCTCTGTTCCCAGCAGTGTAATCTCATGGTTTAACCCACCCTGCTGCTGCTGCTGCTGCTGCATCACTCTCCTATTGTCTGAAATCTGCTCGATCTGCTCCATTCTCTCATTGTCTGATATTTCTTCTTGCTGGTGTTGTTTCCTTTTTATTTCCACGCCTCCCGGGCACAGGGCAGCCGAGGGAAAAGCACGAGAGAAAGTCAGGAAAACCTTCACTGCCCTGCAGGACGGCACAGTCAGCCTGAGTGGGCGAGGAGCAAAGTGATTCGACAGAGAAAGAAGAAGAAAGAAGAAGAAGAGTGGAAGAGAGAGGGAGGGGTGGAGCGGAGAAGACGAGGGGGCCAAGCGAGGCTTTGTTCACAAACCTCCTTTAGCCTGAAGAAAGCAGAGAGAGGAGCGCTGGAGTGAGGAGTGACATGGAGTCCATCCTAATGATGAGTGGTGAACAGAGGAGCAGAGAGGAGGAGAGGCCCTGTGGGAGATTACACTGCTGAAGGATACAGAGTTATAACACACACACACACCAACACACACTCATCACAGGCAGCCTCTGCGCTTGAGCTCCTCTGAAAATCGCCTATTAACGCCGCTCATGTCACTTCCTTAATCCACGCACCAGTTTGCCCGAACCACTTCTTTCTGCTCCAGCAGGACGAGGTCAGGCGGCCCCGCGCTGCCTGACTGCTGGGCGGGACGGAGGTTTGTTTCCTTTTCAGAGGACAGGAGCGACTCCCAAACTAATTAAGATAAACGACTCCTTCAGACAACACTCAGAGGGCCGCGCTCCTGTGGCTCCAATGACTGCCAAACATTCGTCCTTCAGTGTGAAGGAAAGCAGACAGCAGAGGCTGCACCTCTCCAACAGGGCCGCACGCAGAGGGAGCTGTGACTCCTGACCCTGAGCTGTCAATCATCAGGGCTCAGACGCTCCTCTTCATCTCTAAACACACACGAAGCTTCATCTCTGTGGGCATGAAGTGCTTTACTGATCTAAAGGATGTGACATTCACTTCTCTTACGATCAGAGACAATGACGCAGATTTTGGGCACGAGGGACTTTCGCTCGGTTTGAAGCAAAACTCAAAGAGGCTCCGTGTTTATTTTTCCAGGGTTTTAATCATGTCTGATGCTCTTTTTTTTTCTGCACATTAAAGTGTTTATGTTTAAATTTTCATTATAACTGAGTTTAAGACTCTTCAAAGAGAAGTTTTGATTGCTCCAGTTGATTTGAGGTTGAAAAGTTTGGAGTTTAGCTTTCTTGATAAAGTGCAATAATCTTGCAAGAGCTAACCTTTGGGGAAAGAGACGGTGAGAGAGTCCAGGGGAAGGATGGGTGCAGGTTCAGAGGGGTCGAGGTTGGCTCTTTTTAAGCTAACTCGATAAAAAGCACAAACCGAGCTCTGATGACTGGACTCCTGTGAATTGGCCGGAGAAAAATGAACAGAGCTGAGCATCCGAAGATCCTCTGTTCGAACAGAGAGTCACTCCCATGGATAAAAAGTAGGAGAGCAGTCTGATTACAGACTTCACAGCCGTCTGTCTGCGCTGCTTCACTGTGGCCGTTAGCCAGACTCAGTGTTAGCGCCAAGAAGAGGAGAGCTAACACACACACACACACACACACACACTCTTTTTCTCTGTTGAAGGGGATATTTATCAAATGGAAGTCTATTCCAAACGACTAAGGGCCACTACAGCTCATTAGCCCGTTCACGCTGCACAAAGGCAGCAAATGAGGCTGCGTTCAGGGGCCAAGTTCACGTGGGACAACACAGCACTGACCAGAAACACTCAGCTTTAAACGGGAGAGGATGAACTTCAGTCCTTTGGTTATTGTCTCCATACGAACCTTCTGATACTCACTTATGATTATGATGAATAATGTTCTTTCTGATCTTTGATATACGAGCAGTACGAGCGGTTATTATGCTAAAGTACGGAGGTCGTAGTGATTATAAAAAAGCAGGATTTAAATTATAAAGCACAGGATCTTCAGGATATGATCAACACATCCGTTTACTCACAAACAAAGACTGAAACCACGGAGTCACGGTTCATCCTCGCTGTTCCCACATCTGATTGTAAACATTCACAGAACTTCAAGCAGACGCTGCGTTTCTTTCTTTCATCCACTGCACTGAAAAGTGAATCTTCACTTCGGCTCTTTAACATCATTATTCCTTAGAATAAACCTCAGACTTCTCCTCTATTCTGTTTGACATGAATATCTTCTTCCTTCAGTTTCAGGGCTGATGTGTTTTTTTTTTTGATCTGGCGCCTGCACAGAGAGCGTCAGGGATTATAACTCCTCTCTAAAGCCTTTGGATTCGTTTCCAATTATGCAACATCAGCGGTTGAGGGAACAGTCGCAGGATCATCTCCTCTCACCTTGACTGAAACTGTATTCCTTTAAACTATTGCACAAAAAAAATAACAGAAATTAAAAAAATAAAGAAGAAGAAAAGCGACGTCTGCTTTGGTGGATCATCCTGCAGTGCATTTAACTCTTTGAAGCATTAATGCATGAAGGCATTTTGCACATTTTCGTGAAGGTTACATTGCAT
>CM061164.1:825876-828376 GCA_030710495.1 Labroides dimidiatus | reverse complement strand
TCTGACTCTTTTCAGACCAAAAAAACAAGAAATGAGATGAGAAACATGAGAGAGGCGGGAAAAGGTTTGGAAGCAGGGGGAGGATGGTGTCAGGACTGAGGTTCAATCCTACAACTGGTGCAGCGACGGCTGCAGCTGAACGGGCAGCCTGGGTTCAGCAGGTCTTTTATTCAGTTTGTGTCGTTTGGAAGATGAAAAGTCAAAAACATCAAATCAGAAACTTCACAAACTGAAATGTAAGAGTCAAAAGATCTCAGAGGGTCAGAGGCTTCGTCTGAGAAACACTTTCTGCACAAAAACCTTCAGATGGATCCTGCAGCGCTGCAGACAATCAGGATGATGATGATGATGATGATGGTCTGATCATCATCCTCAGTGAAGAAAGCAGCAGTTATTTCTACCCCCCCCCCTTCCACTCCTTCATCCTCCTCTCTTCCTCTTCCTCCCACTCACGGCATGGATTTGCATTTAGCACCAGACCTGACACAGCATCTCTTCCTCTCTCAGTCACACCCTTTCTGTGTCTCACATGGCTGCATCACACGTCTCACGTGCTGCTGCTGCTGCGCTGCGTTCAGACCTTTCACTCTTTTTAACTCCTCTGAAACACAACTCACTGATCGCACTGAGAATGTTACAGATTGTGCTTCAAGTCGTTTTATCCTCCTGTTTGTGAACTTTCATGTCCGGGGACACAGCTGCAAAGATGTTTAAAGACTGGATCAAACACGGCTCTAAAAGCCCGCAGCAGCAGCAGCCGTGAGGCAGCCACAGATTTCTCCTTTGGACTCTCTGCTTTTCAGCCTCTCTCTAATTGTGCGCTCCTTTCCTCGGCCGTTATCTCTTCTCCTCGCCGTGGAAACGAGCTGCACTCACAACGGGGGAGATTACTAAGTAGGTCACTTAAAGAACGGGGTGAAAAATGCACCAGCAGCAGGAAGAGTATTGATTCAGATGTTTAAAGAGGGGGTAAAAAGAAAGAGAGGTCAATGTTTAGTGTGCACGGAGAAGTGGAGACGTCAGAGGTGGAGCCGCCTGAGCGAGGCGCACATCAAAGCGTCTGCGCAGCTGCAGGCCTCTGCACCAGATGAGGAGGAAACCAAAGTCTTCATCACTCTCTGAAGACAGGCTCATGAGTCTCCAAACCTCCCGCGAGGCTCCGTTTGAAGCTGCAGCCTAAACAAACCGTGAGCCATAAAGAAGTCGGCGTCTTAATATCCTGAGCTGCTGTTTCGCCGTCTTTGTGCACGGTAAGCGGGATGTGAGCCGCTGCAGAGAGGAAACTCAGGCGCTGACTATCAGAGCCCCTCAGGTGTCTGGGATAAAACGCCTCTTGTGATCCTCAGGTGTGAATTAATAAATATTTCATACCCTTCTCTCCCCAGTGGTCTGGTTTTTGGTTGAAATAGCTGAAAGTTAAAACAAATACTCTGTTAGCTTTAAGGAGCAGCTGCTGCTGTCTGATGGGAGCTGCAGGAGCTCGGTTTGTCTCCGCGTTTCATCTGCAGACAAACAGCAGAGGACGACTGATGCAGCTGAAAGATGAAGCTAACAGGAAGCTGTCAGGACTTTAATCTGAAAACTCATCTGAGGAAGAGGATCCAAGGCCAGTCAGACTCAGTGAGATGTGGGCTGTGACCCCTGTGAGGTGGTCCACATGACATCTGGAGGGACACTCCTGATCCCCAGAGGACTCCAGATGAACCAGAGCTATCAATGACATCAAAAGGACACACGTCTCCCCTCGGACTCTCCGTGGTTAAGACATCAGTGGGAGACCAGAGCGAAGAAAGGCCCCGGTCTCTGGGGGACGGTGCAGTTACTCCACAGATGGAGGAGGCCGTCTCTCACTGCTGAGCCGTAAAAACCTCCCAGCAGGAGGGATAAACAAGTCAGTGTTTACGTGCAGGAGGCCGGCCCAGCGCTCATTGTTCTGCTCTCTGCGCCCTGAAGACCAGTGATCCAGGTCTTAGTCACCGATCAGCTGCTTCTTGGTCCTTTCAGGGGGACTCTGCAGCGTCTCAGGGCCGAGCGGATCTGCCTTAAAAACACATTAGGAGGATCAATACGCCGGCACACTGAGTCACAGCAGAGGACGGACTCAGGCTGCCTCAATTAGATGCTCATTACTGAAGGGAGCCCGCTCACCTCTCAAGTGGCTCCGCCTCCGATTCTGTTCATTAAAGGTGATCAATACATCAATCAAAGGTTCATCTGTTCTCATCTGCTGGCATGTCTCTGCAGTCTGCTCGGCAGCAGGGAATCAAACCTTCAGATTTAACGTCTGAGTGATGCAGACTCCAGCTCGGTTCAGAGAGGGGTTCACACACACACACACACACACACACACACACACACACACACACACACACACACACACACACACACACGGTTCATGTGCTCATTTTAACATGTGTGTTTACTCGTAATAAAGCTCCTTTTTTATTCATTAAAGCTTCTCGATGGATGGATGGATGGATGGATGGATGGATGGATGGAT
>CM061164.1:790876-820876 GCA_030710495.1 Labroides dimidiatus | reverse complement strand
GCCTGCAGCAGATCGAAGCCTGCTCCTCTCTCACATATAACATCCTCCTCATCAGATTTTGCACCGCTTGCACTCTCTTTGTCTCACCCCTCTGCTCACTATTCCTGTCACACTCTCACTAACACTCTCTGTGTTTCCTCTGCTTGAAACCCACTTTCCCCCTCCAGCAGTCTGGCGTACGATCCCCCAAATCCCCTCCGCAGTGTCGGACTCAGACAGGAGGAGGCTAAATGTTCATGTCTCCAGGGGAGGAAACAGAATATGACCACAGCACTCTGAGCGATCGATGCAGGGCCGTGTACTGCATGCTCGTGCTGACTCATACTGTAGGAAGGGTGGGGTTTATGGGCCGGGGGGAGGAGGATGAGGAGGACGAGGGGGGAGAAGGGGATGAAGTATGAGAGTGAGTGGGAGGGAGACAGAGAAGGACAAAGGTAGGCGCTGGAGGTTAGAGGAGAGCGAAGCAGAGAAAATATGAACGGGGTTAGCGGTGCTTGAAGACTAATACAAGGGAGGAGATCTATAAACATCCGTCACAGAGACAGATCTGGGCAGTTTAGAGCCGGGGGAGGAGGGGGGAGGAGGGGGGAGGAGGGGGGAGGAGGGGGGAGGATACCCTTGTGCTCACTTAAAGACCTCAGACTCCAGAATAAATCACCAAACATCAAATCAACAAACGATTAAACATCCCTGAATGTAATTACCTCCCAACAACCCGAGAGCCACGGCGCTAAAGTTTGAGACTGAACTCAAACTAATATTCTGACAAACATCTGATGAATTTACAGGAACATTTACACACATGCTCATCTCTCTCACAGCTGGAACAGAATATACACACGTCTGTACATCCGAGTCCTGTCCTGCGTGAGGAGGCTAATGCTAAATACAGAAATCTTCATGGAAAACTAGCAGCACACCAACATCATCTATGCTAACTTGATTTACAGCATCAGTACGTCGTCATGAATCTTTCTGGTTGTATTGGAGGTCTGAGGAAACGGATGTTAATGAGCTTAAAAAGAAGCTAACAACGTCAAAATAAAGAAAAGATGCAAAATGCAGCAGCTACTATTGATATGATGTTTTTCAGTGAATTAATATGTAATAATTTTTAAATCGAATCAAAACTTATTTCAGTCTCTGTCTGCCTCCTTTAAGATGCTGTCTCTTTAAGGCTCCCAGCTCCACAAACCCCCTCCCCTCTCATTGGCCAGTTCTCATGAGGCCATTTGGGGTGGTGTTAATGGGTGACCCTGTTGCTTTAGACCCGCCCCCCCTTAAAATGTGTCATGAACCAATCAGGAGATCCCTACACCATCCGTCATCATTTCTTTAATCTTATTATCATAACATTATCGTTTTTTAAACAGAACGTTTTGAACAAATTCATGGATTTCTACAACATTATTATAACATTTTGATTATATTTAATTTAATATATATTTTAATAACTGACTGAACAGATATCTGACCCGTATCATAAATTAAACTCTATAAATCTGTTCATCCACCAATCGATTCACCGTTTAAGTCAGAGGACCATAAATCTGTGATGCACGTGGAGGACGGCAGCCTGAGGTTAATGAATTCATGTCACTGACTCCTGTCAGCCTCCCCACAAACACACACACGCTCACACACACACACACACACACACCCTCAGCCTCCTGCTCTGGTTTTTCATCAGTCAGCGTGGACTCTGACAGCGGTGGTAACAGTCGGTGGAGCCAAACGAAGCTGTTGCTACAGAAACAATCCACAGCTTTTCTTTTCTAAGAATCCAATTCCAGCTGCTTACACAACACAGACACACTCGGACGTCCAGGAGACAGAGGAGATTATGTTACACGGGGATTTAAAACCGTGGGTCACAGGGCGACGTGGCTGTGAGGACAGGCCTGAATGAAAAACTGAGGAACCACACATTTAACGTCACTCACACCCGTCAAAAAAAACCAAACCTTCCTCCGCCCGCTTTAAAGTTAGAGTGTGAAGCTGTGTCACATCAGAGGGAGCTAAATACAGCTTCACTCTGCAGTTTACCACCTGTGAGAGTACAGGATGGATCTGGATGAATTATTCAACGCGCCACTATTTTTATATTCAGATCTCAGAGGGAAGAGTGTGAAAGCCAGCAGAGGGGTGTGACACAGAGCTGAATGACAAATAAAGAACAAGAAAGGATCCAGAGATGAATGAAAGAGGCTGAACATGATGAAGTGAAACACATGCACGGATCAAAGCTGCTTCCTCTGCTTGATGCTGGAAAGAAAGAAGATTCAGCAGCCAAGTGAAGCTGATGGCAGGAAGAGGATCAGGCGCTGACTTCACCAGGAGCTGGGCCTCATGTCAGCGTTAGGAAAGGTCTGTCACTGTCGTTCCTCCCAGAACTCTTTGGTGCTGCAGAGTCTCGAGCACTTTGTGATTTGTGACGTCATGTTTTGATGCCTGGTGGTTTTTTTCCTTTACAACCCAACACAACACAAACTACTGGATTAGTTTATTATTAAAGGATTATTCCCGTGTTTGAAAATCACGACTCCTCTCAGGCGGCTTCTCTTTCTGCTGCTGAATAAAGACGGAAGAATGTAAAAACGGTCTTAACGTACCCGGGCAGCCCCAGAAGTTATAACTCAGGGTGCCTGAGAAAGGCCAACAGTACCCTCAGGGACCCGTCACACCTGAGACATCACCTGTTTACACTGCAGAAGGTTCAGACCAATGAAAACAGAGATAAAGAGACTGAAACCAGCCAAAGACTTCCACCTCTCCTTTGAAAACTCCACCCTCTCACCCTCACCGCACTGTTGGAACCTTGGAGTTATCTTTGACAGCAAACTCACTTTTTCCACTCATATCAAAACAGTCACAAGATCAGCTTTCCACCATCTAAAGAACATCGCCCGCCTTCGCCCCTCTCTCTCTTTCCCTGCAGCTGAAACCCTCATCCATGCTTTTATCACTTCACGCATCGACTGCTGCAACAGTATCCTGTACGGCACCTCCAACAACCTCCTCAACAAACTTCAGTACATTCAAAACTCTGCCGCCCGTTCCTGTGACCACATCACCCCCATTCTTCAAGACCTTCACTGGCTCCCTGTTCCATACCACATCAGATTCAAAATCATCCTCCATAACCAGGCCCCCTCCTACCTTAAGGACTAACTCCACCCCTACACTCCTTCCTGTACCCTCCGCTGCCGAGGACCAAGCACCGAACCTGGGGGGACAGAGCCTTCTCTGCTGCTGCCCCCTCCCTTTGGAACTCACTTCCACAATACATTCGTACCATATCTGATCCCACCACCTTCAAGACACAATTAAAAACACACCTGTTCCACACTTTGCTTTTCATCTGCAATTTGAACTGTTATATTTTATCTGTTTTATGCTTGATTGGATTGAATTTGTTTGTTTTTTGCACGTCTGTATGTTGATGTACAGTGTCTTTGAGTCCTTGAAAAGCGCTATATAAATAAAATGTATTATTATCATTTTATTATTGAAAACTGTTTTAACTGAACATGTTTTCCAGACTATGAATCGCTTCAGGATGTAATTTGAGTAAGTGACAAAATGCATCATGAAGAGAAAAAACATTTTTATTTTTGTGTGAGTTGGTGTAAAATTATTCTCACTGGAATTTTAGAGTAATTTATTAAACTACTTGTTGCTGGTATTGTTGTTTATTGTCTCTTTTAGATTTCTACCTGAACTTTCAAGGTTTAAAATCTGCTCTCCTGTTTCACTGGACAGTCTGCAATGACAGGAAACATATATTCTACATGTATTAGTTATTGTCTGTGTGTCGGAAACACTGTGTCTTATTGGCCGGGTGTGAGAGAGTGAGAGAGAGTGAGAGAGAGAGAGAGAGAATGAACGTAGCAGCCTAGCTTGGCAGCTAAACAGCGCATGTGTAATGAGAGATCGCTGTTGTTGATTAATTTATATAGACTCAACACTAAAGGTCACAGTAAGATGTAAAATACAAAATGTAAACATAATGGATTAGTCTAAATAACCAAACCGATATACACAGCCTAACTTAGCAAAGGAAAGCTATACTTAACTACTTTGCTTCAGTTAGCGAAAGTCCGCTAGCTTAATGCTAACATGAATGGAAAATCCCATTGAGCGGCTAACGCAATTAGCATCGTGACTATCTCACAGTCTATGAACTTATTATAACTTTCACAGCTTGCTTGGCTCTTGAAAATGATAAGAAGTGATTTTAACTGCAAATATCCAGGAGCTGCTTCTTGCTAGTTTTCTCCACTGAGTTTCTCTGGACTATACTGATTATTAAAGTGAAGATGCTGTAGGCAATTAGTGTTTTTAACGGTTTAATCTTAAAAACTTAAAAAATTAGAAAACTTAAGGGAGCTATTTATTTGTTTATATTTGTATTGACCTTTAGAAGACATGCTGCTGAGCCTGGAAAATGTTAAATAAACATGTGCTGAAAGGCATTTAAACAAAGTTAAGGATCAGAGTTTGTATTATTCAAAATTTTGATGTCAATATATTCACTTTTACTGCAAATGAATATCGGCTGCAAATATCGGTTATCGGCTTCCTTCACTACTAATAATCGGTATCGGCCCTGAAAAAAAAAAAAAAAAAAAAAAAGCATATCAGTCTATCAGTAGTCTTAATCATGCAGCGCACAGTTCAGACACACTGTGTGCAGGAGAAAAAGATCCTGATGCATGTTTGTTGTTGTTTGATAACCAGATGAAAAACAGAAGGAGGCCTCTGATTGGATGAAACTGACTCAAGAATAAAATCCGTCAATCCTGTTTGAGACGGGCTCACACACGCTCAGGAATCTGGGTAATCAATACGAGGACATATGGAGGAACAAACGCAGCGCGGTGAGGCCTCCTCGCTGGCACCGACGTCTCATTGATTTTGCAGTTTGTGGCTGACAGATGCAGAGTGTCTGCTCTGCTATCCTGGCAGCGGATGGTGGGAGTGCTGCAGTCGCTGCTGCGTGGGGTGCATGTCAACACACACACACACACACACACACACACACACACACACACAAGCACAAGAGAGACAGAGAGAAAAGGGGGCGGCTCTTCCTCATCTAAATATAGGCCTCAGCAGCAGAGTCTTAAATATTTCATTGCCTCCTCTCCTGAAATGAAGACGGGGGGAGTCGGGGAGAAAAGGGGGGAAGATTTGGAGAGAAGCAGAGCTGAGGAAGAGGAGGGGGGGCCGCGAGGGGGGGTTCAAGTGAGACTGAGAGGAGCACAAAAGGGATATAGTCAAAAATAGGAAGCAGAGAAAAGCATGAAAGAGGAAGAGGAGAAGAGGAAGGATGGAGGGAGAGAGGGAGGGGGAGGCATGGGAATCTAATCCCCTCCTCCTTTTTTTCACTAAATGAGAATGAGGTATTTCTGAATTTCTCCAGACAACTGGTGCGTCATGGCTGATAAGAGGGTTATCCTCCTCTGTGTGCGTTTTTAAATCTGTGCATCTCTTCAGTTTGAAGAAACTTTGTGTTGTTTTTCAAAACCGTCTGCCAGCCTCGACATTATCTGAGAATAAAAAAACCCTCCTCACTTCTCAGCAGAATCAGAATTCACGACAACACCGAGAAGAAGGAGAAGAAAAAGCAGATTAATGCCAAGCAGATTTGGAAACTGTCAGAAACAAATCGCTCCTCATACAAACTGGAGGATTCAGACACGGCGCTGACAGCGAGAGGGTTTATTCCCAGAGGTGCTGTCGTTCTGCTTCGGCCTCGCTGTCACTTTGAGGAGGAGAGAGAGTTGCTTTGTTGCTGCTGTAAGCTGCCCCTCTCTCTCTCTGCTCCCTGCTTTGTGAGCATTGTGCACTGTGCAGCATGTTGAAGGAGAGATAAAGGTTAAAGCTGCATCTACAGGGAGCTGCAGCAGAGGAGGGGGGGGGGGCACAATGCATGCTAAGGATTATACACAAACACCAGCTCGCTCACATGCAGACGGTCTGATCGCTGCTCTGCGCTGGACAAAAGTGAGTAAGAGAGTGAGTCAATAAATTACTCTTTGGTGTTTGATTGAACTGAGAGCTGAACTGTCCACAGAGGGCCCCTCCTCTCTGAATGACACCAGCCTGTGGTTACAGCTGATTAACATGTTACAGGTTCAAATATCTGCAGAGGGTCGTGCTGCTGCAGGGTCGTTTGCATCTACCTTCAAATTCCTGCAGAGTTCATGTTCAAGAGGTTCAAACAAAAACAATATATACTGCAAAAAGATGGAGCACATGTCAGCCCTCTGAGAGTGGAGCCAGCACACTGAGAGCTCCCCCTGCTGACTGGCTGCAGAATGCTTCATAGAGCCCAACTTCTCCACACTGATGGATTGTAAATTAAAGAATTAAAATGTGTCTCAAACATGCTTTCAGTCAAAAACCTGATCCGTTTTTTTATCACACCCGAAGTAAAAAGTAAATACTCAAACCAGGATCTTCCATGCTGGAGAAAATGCGGATCAGTAAATGTTAATCATAGCCATTTGTTCTGGAAATGTTCAAAAATAAGCAACTACTGGGAAATCATAAATACAGAAATAAGAAAAATTTTGGGATATAATATACCACTGAATGTTTCTATACTGTATTTATATAACTTTTCAGCTGAACATATACATGGAAAAGATAAATATTTGTTTAAAATTTTGACTGTGGCTTGTAAAAAAACAATAACAAAGAAGTGGTACCAAACTGATCCCCCAACTATAGATCAATGGATCCAGATTGTTGAAGAGATTTATCTGATGGAGAGACTGACACATATATTGAGACTACAGGAAGCCCAACTGGAGGACAAATGGAAGAAATGGATGATCTACAGTAACAAAACAGCAACATTGAGATCTGTAAGGAGACATACTGAAAAAAAATGAATAGACAGTACTATTTTGAATCCTTGTGACCTGACATATTTTCCCCTATGTTTTTTGTTTTTTTCCTTTTCTTTTAAAATGTATAATTGTTTGAAAGCAAATAAAAAGAAAGTTACAAAAAAAAAAAAACATGCTTTCAGTCATGACAGATTTATCTCATCATGGCACCTTAATTATTAATATTTGATGCAGCAAAGATGAGACGTGACGTCTGATCATCTGCAGCTTTAAATACAAACACGAGAGTCATGGGAGTGTGTGTATGAGCCTCAAATATGGATCTTTGCAGTTTTATCTGTAGGTTTAGTCTGTCGTAAAGTCTCACACACACAGACTCTGACACCAAAACAGCATCATCACGTGTCCCTAATCCTTTCAGTCCCGTTTAAGACGAGCAGAAAGTTCAAACATGATCTTTTCGAATGTTTGTGCAGCCTGCAGAACGCGGTGAAGAAACTGTGGGTCAGTTAAGATTTGGTTGAGTTCATGTTGATTTTGGTTCCAGTTTAGCTTTTCATGTTTCAGCCCCAACCCCCCCTCGTTGGCTCTGCACCTGATTAAACTCGCCTCCTGCACATGCACATGCAGGAAGTGACATTGATGGAGTGCTCTCTCCTGGTTCGTCGGGTCTATCATACATGTTAATACAATACCGTAAAGCTCCGAGGCAGACGAAGCTAACTGAAAGCACACAAAAGAAACCACGTGCATATTTGTTGGAGCTGCTGGAGCCTTTGTTCTGTCAGAGTTCTGCTGCTGATGGATGAGCTCCGATGCAAAGCACACGGAGGGTCATTACAGGAGGCCCAGCGGAGGCCGTTCACAGCTCGACACCTACGGAGAGACCAGCCCCACAGATGAAGGAGATACCATCACAGCGTGGCAGTGATGGAGCGCACACACACTCACACACACTCATACACACACCAGCAAATCGTCTTCTGTGCTTTTCTCTCTTTCAGCACTAAATATCCAAACAAAAGGAGACAAACACCGACACAGAGGTGGATCAACGTGCTGCAGCAGTCGGCTCCAGAATGGATGAAATGAGAGAAGTCAACTTCAACAGAAGACTCTCTTCATTTCTGATCGATCTGATCGATCTGAAGTGATTTTGCTGAAAGAGTTCATGAGTGTGCATTTAATGTGGATTCTGTTTAAAAACAATCCACAGTCTGCGCTCCAGCGTCTGATCCACACAGTTTCCACCAACTGAAGCCTAAAGAGAGTCAAAAGGCCTGAATCAGATCGATGAAGCGCCACAGGGTGAAGCAGCAAATCAAACAGGAGAGCGGGGCCGTGGCACCAGCCAGTCCATCTAATTATTTTCAGCAGCACAGCTGGACTTCATGACAAATCCGATGGGATGAAGCAGATCAAGTTCACGCGGTTTATTTGGGGACAAGAGCTTCGGCTGGTGTAACTTTTTTTAAATGCAATCAAAGAAAGTGGAACAAAAGAAGCCGTTAGGTAACCGGGCGATCTCAGAGCGACCACGCAGGACGTGACATCGTTCACGATAAATCAACCAGGCTCAGAGATTTCAGATTTAGGAACTCTCCTCTGCACATCATTAAATTCCTGCAGAAATTCCCAATAAAGGGTGAAAAGTTCAGGAAAGTTCCCTCTTTGGGAGTTTAAATGTGTGTGTGAAAGCAGCTGGTGTGTGTGTGTATGAGTGTATGAGTGTGTGTGCTGCCTGGGTGACAGTCATCCTCTCTTGGGCCTGATGCTGAGGATGAATGAAACGTCTTTTTATTCATAAACGTCTTGGAAACACTGATCGGTAACTAAAGTGTGTTTAAGAGGAAAGGATCCTCTCTGACAGACGTGGATAAAACACGGTTAATGTCTCCTGACGGCATCTTCCTCTCTTACATAACAGACGAACCTTTCCCTTGAACTGGGAGGTATTTTTAAACGTCCATGTGACACAAACAAAAAGAGGTGATGTGAGCTCAACTCGAGGTCAGTTTGCTGCTCCTGGAAGTGTGTGGGTGTTTGATTTTACTGAAGTGTGAGCAGGGAAGACGAGCAGGCCTGCTGCTGAGAGAGGAGCCTGATGTGAGCCGAACAAAGCTCCTCAGAGATGCTGAAAATCTGCCTCTCATCCTCGTTTCTGTATCCCTGAAAATCCACAAACAACAGGAGCTTCAGCAGACCGTGTTCCGGTTTGTAAAGAAAGAAGACAAAAGACTCAAACACCCGAGTGAAGACCGGGCGCGTGACTGCTCTCAGTGAGCCGTTATTCCCGTGTTTTTGAGAGAAATATGGAAAGAAGGGACCTGAAATGAACCCTGGGTAATAAAGAGGAAGAAGAGGAAGTGTCTGCAGGATTCAGAGGTTTCATTTAAGGTGCAGGAGTAAAACTAACAGCAGCCTTCAGAGCGTGGAGCCCGGAGGAGATCTTTAACCCTCATTAAAGGAACAGAATGGTTTAAGTTAGGACGGATGAGACTCTGCGCTTCATCCACCTGCTGCAGAGCAGCTCAGGAGCAAGTCTGCTTAAATATTTAAACACATGAATACGGATGAGTAGATCCTGCAGATGCAAACATGTAAAATACTTGTTTGATGACTTAAAGTGTGCATTTATTGAGGCCTTATACACTGACTTTTTCACTTACTCCAAACAAACAGACTGGATCTTTTTTTTTTTTTCCAGCACTGAAAAAAGTGAAACAGCTGTGTCATTAAGTCAAATTGCATTTTTTTTAATTGATCTAACTTAAAATCCTGGTTTTTGTTTTAAACATCTTGGATTAAATTAAAATATTCATTTTACTGAAACAGCATTTTCACTTCAGACCAGAGATTTGAAGGTCATGGGACCCTGGTTTAGCCGATCTGAGTCATTCCCATAATGCATTTCAGCATTCAAATTCTAGAGTTCAACCAAATCAGAAATATAATTTGAGAAAAACTAATAATATTAGGTGTAACAAATTTTTTTAATGCAAGTCCAAAGTCTCATTTTTTTTTCAGTGAGTGGTAAAATAACCAGTGTCAGCCTGCACAGCTCTCACTCTCTCAAGGCCTGATCTTGTCCCCTGATGCTCCTGGAAGTAGAGCAGTCTGAAGGACACAGGCTTTCAGTGAAGACTCTGTTTGTGACGACTGAAAGCGTTTTTATCGGAGCAGTAAACAGAGAGAAATGAGCTGACCTTGTCATAAATTTAAAGTAACCAGAGGACTCTTATTCTTGTTTTCTGAGCACTTCAGGACGTTTCAACGGATGGAAACACTGAGCACCGTCAGCCTCCTGCTTCCTCCTACCTCTTGAAGTGGCTGAGCAGGGTCCCGACCAGCTCCCCGATGCGGCTCTCATTGGTGGGCACCATGCCCTGCAGGCACACCACCAGGTCCCGGTTGTCCTTGGTGTGGAACACGACCAGCTGGTCCTTCCCGGGGGACACGCTCACTCCAGTCACCTGAGACAGAGAGAGAGAGAGAGACACAGAGAGAGAGAGAGAGAGAGAGAGAGAGAGAGAGAGAGAGAGAGAGAGAGAGAGAGAGAGAGAGGATGCACAATTAAACACAGACAACATGAAGACACGCTGAGCACGCACTGAAACACAAACATGTTTGGAGGAAGGTTTAGATAAACAGACGAGCAGAACATCAACAGACGGATTGATGTTCCAGAGAAACGGGGAAATATGATCTGTGGGGCCAGAAATCCACCAGAGACGCTGAAACCAGACCACAACTCAGCTCATTTCACTTCCACTGGAGGAAACAGGAGAAGATCTGAGCTGGAATCATCTGTACAAACCAAACCACAGCAAACAGCCTGAAAACACCAGGACCTGAAGTCCAGAGTCTGATGGGGTTTTGGCTTCCTCCCACTGAAAGCTTAGATTAGCACCTGCAGTAAAGATTTATTGATCACGACCCAAAGGCTCCATCGACTTTTCCCGCCCAGATCCCCTGAAGGACAAACCACTGGAGAGCAGCCGCTCTAAAAGGTGAATTCATGTGTTTGCGGTTGAATTGTTTTTACTCCACTGGTCTCCAATGAGCAGCTGCAACAAGAAGGAACCGATATCTCTACCTGTAAACACATCTGAGGAGGAGAGAGGGCTCATTAAACTGCACATCTCCGTCTTTTCACCCAGCTCTTCTCTGTCGTCTCCTCCTCTTTGGTTTTAAGCTGTTTATTCCTCTTTTAATTTGTCTTTCAGGCGGCGTTTGTTGAGGAAACAGCCACAGGGCAGGCAGTCAGGTGCATTAATATCCACTCACCAGACTGCCATGCTGAGACTAATTCACCATCAGGGGAGGACAGGTTGTTACCGGCGGCCAAACAACCAGCTAGCTGCAACATGCTGCCTGTGACTTCCCAAACAAACACTTCACGTAATCACCGTGAATTAAAGCCTCGAGCCGCGCCTCTCTGCCGAGCAATCCACCCGCAGTTAATTACGAGGAGACGATTACATTTACATTTATATTAAAGGCTTAATTGATTGGAACGACAGTCAGTGTTCTAATGAGCGGCGTAATGATACGTTCTCATTGGTTTCCTTGTCTAATTTCTAGCCTTGATTCACCAAATTAGTTTTAGAAAGTTGGAAGTCGGTAAGAAGCATTTATCCGCCCAGCCATCTGTTCAAGTGTTTGTCTGTCCGGGACTCACAAATCCACCAAAACTCGAGGACCATGAGGAGTTTCATCAGAGCGAGTCCACCAAATCTCAGTGAATCGTGTTGATAATTGAGGCGTTTGAATTCACGGAGAGCTTCAGGCTCTTTTTCTGCTCTGACTCAAACAAATCCTGTAAAATATTTGAAGCATCCCAGCGGCTCAGCATCCTCACTTCAATAAAACATCTTTGAGCTCTTTTAAAACTCCTCCATCATTTAACTTTCAAGTCCAGACGAGTGGATCCCAGAGGACTGCTCGCTGATGCTCGTTAGCTTTTATAAACGCCATGACCCCGAGCTGCGTCACCTGTGGCTCTGTTTGGTGGAACAGGTCGGTGTACGGTTCAGTGTGCTCTGCTCTGGTTGTTATGAGGACTTTAATTTGAACAGCAGGTTCCCCCAGTTTATTCTAAAGGGAACAACTGAGTGGTTATATAAGAGCCTGAGCACATCATCCTGTTAAACAGAGAGAGAGAGGGGGGGGGGGGCAGAGAGCAGTGAGGGCTGAAGCTCTGATGATCTGATGAGTGAGCCACAGTTTGTCCTGTTCATGAGGTTCAAAAAGTCTCACTAACCTTCAGATGAATGAAGATTTTAACGAGTTAGGACGCACCTCCACATCCATCAACACATCCATCAATACATCCATCAACACATCCATCAACACATCCATCAATACATCCATCCATCCATCCATCCATCCATCAACACATCCATCCATCCATCCATCAACACATCCATCAGCACATCCATCAACACATCCATCCATCCATCCATCCATCCATCAACACATCCATCCATCCATCCATCAACACATCCATCCATCCATCCATCAATACATCCATCAACACATCCATCAACACATCCATCAATACATCCATCCATCCATTATCTTTAATCCATCCATCCATCATTTATCCTCCTTTCACCATTTTCCTATCCAACCATCCCTTCAGCTATTAATCCATTTATCATTTTTTAATCCATTCATGATCTATCCATCTAATCTTCATGTATTCGTTTGTTTAGTCAGCTTTCCATCCATCCATCCATCTGTCCATCCATCATTCCTTCTGTTTATTTGTACTTAAATCCAACCAACTTTAACTCTGTTTATTGAACAGCTCATCCATTCGTCCCTCTGTTCACCGATCTCTCCATCTCTCCATCCATTTGTGTGTCATCCATTTATCCATCTATCTATCCATGTGTTCAGCTCCCTTTCCTCCCATCTGTCCATCTTTCCATCTACCATCAATATATTCATCCATCTCTCTCTCTCTCTCTCTCAGCAGACTGTGACTCAGTGAACTCTTTCTCCATCTTTGTTTTAAACAACAAAACTCAGCTGCACATCTGGAAACCAGGAAGGTGAAGTCTGTACTGTAACCCTGAGGCTGTGGGTTGATGGAGGGTTTAGGAAAAACGGGGGAATGAGAGGGGGATAAAGAGACGAGGAAGAGCGAGAGCCGCAGGGATCACAAACAAGCCTCACTGGGAGGAAGGGGAGGAAGTAAGAGAGAGAGAGAGAGAGAGAGAGAGAGTGAGAGAGAGAGAGAGAGAGAGAGAGAGAGAGAGAGAGCACGCCTGAACGACACCAGACATCAGCTGATCTGCTCTGCTGCTCGGTATCCATGACAACACCGTCTCCTGGGAAGTTGGCATGACAACAACAGGAAAAGGAGAAGCGGTGCTGAGGAAGAGGAGAGAGGGGAGAGGGGAAAGAGGGGAGGGGGCGCGGTGGGGGTGGGTGAAGGGAGAGGAAGAAGCAGGAGTGGAAGGGGGAAGAAATACGGTTCAGCAGCAGGAGATGAGTCACTCAGGCACCGATCAAAACACATTTATTTTATTTGTCTAGAGAAGAATTGACTGAGCACGCTCTGCTGAATATGCATTTATTATAATCTGTATTTACAGAGCCTGCAGGAAAATGATGAATCTGTAGGTGGATGGAGGGGGGGGGGGGGTATCAGCAGGGGAAATGTTCTGGGTATTTTTGTAGAGAAGTGTTGAACAAAGACGGCTTAGCCAGATCAGTGTGTACGGAGAGCAACAGCAGGCTGAACATCATCAGTAATATGATAACAGGGGCTGGAGTCTCATCTGAAAAGTTGGCCAGCGTCTCCACAGACATCAATAATCACATCAACTAGTGGACGCAGAGACAGTTGGTGGATGGAGCTCGCTGGAGGAGCAGAAGCAGCAGCTACACTTCTTTATGGCAGCTGAGGGGATGCTGCAGTTAGCCTATCGATGCTAATCAACAACCAGCTAACTGCTTTCCCCTCTGTGTGACCTTCTTGGATCGATATCGTCCTCGTCACGCTTCAGCCCTCAGGATATCTCTTTTCTACCTCCTCTTGCCATCTCACCTTTGCACTTCTTCACCTTGAGCGCCGGTCGCACGCTGAGTTTGACATTTACTGCGTGACAAAGGCCAGGTGTTGTGTTTGGATTCTGCAGGGCATGGATTTTAATCAGCACATGGTGGCTGAAAAATGAGAGAACTATTAAAATAAGGGAGTTAAACTAGCTGGAAATGTCTCAACTTTCTGCTACATAAATATTAAAGTTGTGTAATCTCTCAGAGTCTGCTGAAAGGTCATTATCAGAGTGAGAAAGCCACAGATGAAGAGCTCTGACAGCACTGATGGCTCCCCATACGCGATGTGAGCCTCATCTCTCAGCTCAGTGTGTGTTTCTGTGTGTGTGTGTCGCTCTTTGTGCCTGAACAATAACTAAAAGCCTCCTTATCTCATGCTGCTCCCTCTCTCTCTCTCTCTCTCTCTGCCACCATCTGTCTGGACTCCATCCTCACACCTCACCTCCAGATGCAGAGGCCTTCAGGTGCGCCTCTCTGCGCTCTCTAATTCCCTCCTGTCACTCCGTCAGATTGGACGCCGAGGCGTCTTGTCTCAGGCGTCACCACACGCCGGGGCCTCGTATCTCACTCATCTCAGCAGCCGACGGGGGCGTCCCCACCTCTGAGATTCATTTATTACACCTTCACTTCCTGTCTCGGCTCTCCCTCACCTCCATGGCCAGAGGAGCGGATAAACTGCGTAAGCAATATTTGAGTCATAGAGAGACGGCTTCATGGGAATGACGTAAACACCGTTTCTCTCTCTACTTTTTACTGAGGAATAAAAATCTGACTGACCGCTCTTCTTGCTCCAGGTTTGAAAGCATAGCAGGGGATTAGCTTAGCATTTTATTAGGGTTTATGTCCATTAACACCTCCTGTGATCTTTACCAGTTACCAGGAAGCCTGGTATGACGGGTATTTAAGTCTCAACGAAAGAGCAACTGAGCACGTTCTCTGAAATGTCAAGCAGGTTTTCTTCCAGAGAAGAAGGATGAAAAAATAAAAACACAAAAGAAAAACACAAGAAGGAATTTCAGCCTCAGATGCAACCGTCCATGTTGGTGTTTGTGAAAAAAAACCAACAACCAGCGGTAAGCATCATGGAGTCAACACAGCCACACACACAAATACACCCCGGGCACGTTTGCCATGGAAACAGTCTCATGTGCCGGGTGCATGCAGCCGCTTTAATGGCCTATCACAGAGTGAACATGAATTAAGAGCAGCCAATTGTGGAGCTGAATATATTGACATGTTGCCACAGAATAAGAGAGAGGAGAGATGATATCCGTCTCCTCTCAGTCACAGCTTCAGGACGACACCACCTGAATACTGATGTCATTCAGATCATATATATGCTGCCTCTGTCAGACGGGGGGGGGGGCTCCAGATGAGCAGAAGAAGAATATAAAACATGATCTTATTAGACGACGGCCTCTTCAATAATTAAACTGGACCAGTTCAACATTTCACTCCATTCGAGCGGCTCTCAGAGCTCTCTTGCTGATATGCAGTACAGTCAGAGTATAATGAGGAGGTCTTTGTAATAATCCTTCCCTGAAGCAGTAAAGTCCATAACATAGAGTTAATCCAGCCACACTTTAAACTGATCCTGCTTGTATGTGTGTTTCTCAGCGGTTCAGGATTGAAACAGCAGACCTGAGGACTGTGATGTAGGTCCAGTCAAAGACCTAAGTGTTCCCACGCCTCACATCAAACATGAGCGCTGAAGATGGGAAATAAATAAAATAAAGCTCCACGCTGAGAGTTCCTCTGATTCTGCTGTCATTTATACCTGTGCTTTGTTTTTTTATCCTCTCAGCTTGTCGTCTTCTAAAATATTCATTGTGACCACGACTGATTTTAAAATCACGTGCACCCGATAACTACAAACTCATCGCCTGAAGGTTTGCAGTAGCATTATATAAACACAGAACATGTGCAGCACTCTTTATGTGCATTTGCTGTATTAGCTGCACATGGATCAGTGCTACAGGCAGCTACAAGAAAAACATGTGTATTACAACATAATGCATCGTCATGTATTGAATCCTAATGTAAGGAAGTAATGTTTCATCTAATAGTATCACCTGACATAATGCAGGCAGAACAGAGTGTATAGTCACCCTACATAAGGTACTGTAAGTGTAACACAATGTAAGGCCAAAGAATGCATGGTAATTAATGATAAATTAACTTGATTATTATGTAACATAACACAACATACTCTAATGACATGTAACACAGTCTGCAGTAACGTGACATGTTGTATGTCACACAATGATTATTCTACTGCAACATTAGGTATCATAGTGTAAGGTGTGGTTAAGTAATATTCCGTCATGTAACATGTCTTAAGGTCACATGATATAATAAAAAGTCACTTAATAAATCAGTTACATAACGAAACGTAATGAAAGGAATTGTAACATACGGTGTGGTAACGTAATGTAACGACACGTCGCATCACTTGGCAACCAAACGTATGTAATGTAACTTTGCAATGTAGCAGTGTAACGTAATGTAACGTAAGGTGTGGTAACATTATATCACACCACATAACAACTTACGGTAATATAACGTAACGTAATGCGTGGTTATTTAGCTAGAGCTGCCAAGATTAGTCGACCAGTCACGATGACGTCGACGATCAAATTCGTCGGCGACTTATTTAATAATCGACGTCGTCGTTTTTATATTTTTTTAAACTTTATAAACCTGTCTCGTCTGCCGTTCTGTCCTTGACGCATACGAAAAAGTGGTAACCGGGGTAACCCGTGATGTCACCGGAAAAGTTATGCCCAACAGTATCATGGCTAGCCGGCAACAGAGCTGGAAAGTTTGGGAGCATTTTTCCAAAATAAAGGAGAAAAGTGTGCAATGCAAAATCTGCAAAGCAGAAATGTCCTTCCATGACAGAACGACGGCGACGCACGAGCATCTGAAAAGACAGCACGCCGTGGCTGATTTATTTTCTGACGAAGAATGACAATCTCGCTAAGCTAACTGGCTAGTTAGCTGCTAACATTAGCGTCAACAGGGAGCTACCTACTTAATAGCGATGTCATGTTTGAATAGAAAATTGGTTCATTAAAAAAATGTCAGAAATGCAGCTACAAGCTGAACTATAATATCATTTGACTTCATTTTTAGTTAGCACATACCTTAAACACTTGCAGCTGGAAGCTAACGATGTTAGCTGTATGCTGCTGCAATAAGCTGCAATTTATGTATGATCCGAATAGTCGACTAATCACAAAAAATAATCGGTGACTAGTCGATTATCAAAATGTGGCAGCCTTATATTTAGCGTGGGGTATTTTTATATAGAGTCAGATATCCTATCCTGGAAAGAAGTGTGTACAGTATGATGTCATCAGTTACATCCTGTATGTTAACTCATATCATGTTGTATAATGTCGGATCATATTTCATCATGATGCATTGAATCCTGAGTGTGTGTGTTGAAGTATTGTTCAGATGTTTTTTGTTCAGCATGTCTTATTGAGCTAAAGTGTCGTAGTAGTGCCTCTGATTGTCCCACGTCGTGTGTGTGATCTGTACTTTTCTTTCAATCAGGAGCGTCTCTGATGTAACAGCAGCATGTAAACCGTGACTCACACCAGGAAGACGTTTTGTCTGGTTTGTTAACTCGTCACTCTTCAGCTCTTTAAGCTGTGTGTTAAAGTGACTCATCAGGCTGAGACGGCGCCTCGTGTTTGGGATAAAGTGAAGGAGGTGGTGTCATACGTTGTACAGGGGGATGCTCTTCATGGGTTTGTACTGCTTCAGGGGGTCCATCTTGTACAGGTGGCGGTCTGTGATGAGCACGGTCCGGTCCTCCGCCTTGTGGAAACGGTTGATCTGTGAAACACAAAGCTCCTCATTAATCAGGCTGCAGGATCAGCGCTAACCTGCAAACATCCAGACGCCCTGCAGAGATCCAGCAGAGCGGGAGCAGCGTGCTTTATGTTTGTGACTGTGTGTGCGCGCCGTTATCAGGTGGTAACGTACCTTCCGCACGTTGCAGGAGAATAAAACTCTCATGAATTTGTCTTTACGCTGCAGCTCGCTGGAAACCAGAGTGAAGGATGAGGCGGTGTCCGGGCTGTCCTGCTTCTGTTGGCCACAAACACAGAAGACTGTGACGGAGTCGAGCACACACACACATACACACACACATATCTATGAGTTAGCTCCTCCTACTCACCAGGTAGTTTCCTTCCCAGGCCCTCTGCAGTCCCAAATCAGCCCTCTGACCCTTCAGGGCCTCCAGACAGGCTACCTTAGCTCTCACCTGCAGAGTCTCTTCAGGAGACAGACCTTTTATCAGCGTCCACGCCCACCACCTGGAGGAACACACACACACACACACACACACACACACACACACACACACACACACAGGGAGAAAAGAGTAAGAGCAGAGGAGAATCAGCTTCCTCTTTCCCGCTCGCGGCCTCTGTGGTCCGGTCTGAGAGCGTCTGCAGAGCCCAGCTGCGCTCTGCTTACTGGCCTTTCACTCACTGATCCTGACAGCCAACACGGTTCTGTGGGAAGGCGGTTTTCTCACTGTGCTCAGCTTCAAATGAGAAAAAGTAAACAAACAGGCGCTGGGATGAAAGACAGCGATGAGTCTTTGATGGAGGAGAGAAAATCAATGCCCAGTGTGAGCCGGAGGCAGGAGGAAACGTGTGTGAGTCGGTTCAAACGGACTCATCTGGATGTAAAATAAGACCCCGGGCCTGCAGATTCTGGTTCTGAATTTTTACTATTTTCTCTTTTTTTAAAAATCACTGTGAGGTCTTGATTTTGTGAAGGTTTATTCTCTGCCAACAGGTGCTTTCCTGCAGCTGCACTTTCAGGTAAAACTCAAACACCTGGGAGTTGTTTCTGTCCTGCGTACCTGTTGTAGATGTTTCTCAGGTTCTCCTCAAACTTTCGCAGCACCTTCGGAGGCGTTGGCCACTTCACGTGTCGGCCGTAATCCTTCATGGATCGCACGTTCTTGAAGCGGCGGTTCACCTCCTTGATGTAGGACTTCACCTTGTAGCGTCGGTACGCGCGCAGGATGGTGAGCGCCGCCTTCATCCGCCGGTATCGCATCCTGGCGAGGGTTCCCCTCCACACCTGGAGACGGAGGAGAGAACGACCGACATGAAACTAAAGTTGGAACTTCAGAAACCACTCAGGCTCGAGCTGGACCAGGTGGGACTGGATTTAAAACGTGTGTGACTTAAAGAAGTGTCTGTGATTTTCTTTTTTAACATGTTCAAAACAAACATTTTCAGAGCTTTGAAATAATCAGAAGTTGTTGAAAAATGACAAATTTGTGATCAAATGAACCCTTAGCTGCTCTCTCTTTCCTCGGATGATCAGAAGGTTTAATATTTACGACGACTTGGACTGATTTTCATTATAAATATAAGAGCAGCGATTATTCCATTAGTGCTTCTAGACCAGAGGTGCAGAGAAACATTCAGATTTTATTTATATGATCATTTTATGGTCTTCTGCTGCCGTGATTAACAGAACCATAAAGAGGAACAACCTCTGCACAGACATGAGAAGCAGGAGGAGTGAAGGAGCCTTTTTTTATAATCACACAGAGAAAATGTGTTTCATCACTCATCATCAGAGCATCTTTAAAGCTTTGTTTGTCTCACGCTGGTGCTCAAAGAGTTAATAACACACTCAAACCAAAACCCGCCTGTAAGCAAACATGGTGAGAGGCCGTCAGACCCTCCTAACATGAATAATAGAAGGAAGAGAGACCCCAGAGAGCAGTAACTCCTGACCCCCCCCTCCCCAATAAAATCACCACCATATGCTGTATGTACACCCTCCTCTCTCTGACACACACACACACACACACACACACACACATCTTAATTATTACCACGACTGTTCAACTGCATCACCTTAATAACCTGTAAAAGATTCTGTTTAGAGTCACAGAAAAAAAACAGGCCTGAGTTAAAGTGCAAGCTGCACGCAGCACGCAGCACGCCGCACGCCACACGCAGCACGCCGCACGCCACACGCAGCACGCCACACGCCGCACGCAGCACGCCGCACGCAGCACGCCGCACGCAGCACGACCGCACGCAGCACACAGCACGCCGCACGCCGCACGCAGCACGCCGCACGCAGCACGCCGCACGCAGCACGCCGCACGCAGCACGCCGCACACAGCACGCCGCACGCAGCACGCCGCCTCAGGCCTGCTCCTGTACGAGTCTAATTGAGGAGCAGAATAATCACGGGGAGAATAATTCAATCTTTTTAAAATGTGAGGCTGGCCGAAGGCGCTGAGGAGGATTTCTGATGTTTGTATTTTTAAAGGACTGAGTTTCACCTGAGGAGACGGCTGAAGGAACACCTGGATGAAGGAATCAGACTCATTCATGTGATTTCAGAAGCTCTACTCCTCCACGTCTGCAGGAAACATCTTCCTCTTTCTAGGATTTCATTCAAACTCTTCCTTCGACCCGCGATGACGCCCGGAGCCAGCGCTGAGGTCTGACTCAGAGGTTAGGCTGTGAGTGGAAGTTTGATTCAGCTTATGTAATATGTCTGCTAATCTGAGATCAGCTCCCATGATGTGAGACAGATTAAAGCCCACTGACCTGCTTTCTGTGCACGTCAGCCCTGATTTTTAACATCGAGGAAGAGGAACAGCAAGGATCAGAGAGTGTTTCAGACCACCTGAAGTTCTTAAAGCTCCTCTGAGGAATATTCTGCTGCTCAGACACAGGCTGAAACCTACACTGAGGTCTCTTTATGACCTCAAAAAGCAACAAAGACTGTTTACAAGTCGAGCGATGACTTTTGTTTTTCTTCTTCTAACGTCTGAAGCCTCATGTGGGGGGGGGCAGGTGATTTAATCCAGAATAATTCTCCTGATTTTTCACTTAAACTGCATCAAATATTGTAGATAAGTGATGCATTCAAACTTTAAATGTCAATTTTAAATCAAATTTATCACCAAGATGATCAAAGAATGACGTCACTGAGAGTCGGTGTGTGTTTCTTGTGGTCTATGGAGAAAACAAACCTCCTGATTCATTTAGTATTTCAATCAAATGTTCAAATATTTTCTGTATTTTTGCTCCACAACAGACCAGACGAAGGAAAGTCAAAGAGTTTTGGATTTCTTCTATAGAACTGTGAAGCAAGTGAAGCAGCTCCTCTGTGATATCTTCATATTTATGAGAAGCAAACAGCATCTGTCCGGCTCTAAAAATAGCTCCTCGGATGCTGCGTTACTGTAAATCTCAAATATAACTCTCCTGCTCAAAGGGCAGCAGACGACCTTCTCCTCTGCTCCTCCCTGGTGCTCGCTCTCTGATACATAATGGATGAGAGAGAGGAGAGGAGCAGCGACACATGCAGCTCGGGTGGAGCCGGAGGAGGCGGGAAGGAGAGGACTGAAGAGTGGGAGGTTTGGCTGCACGTGGATCAAAATCATCACGTCAGAGATACAGGATCAGATTCTGTCTGATTGAATCAGGAAGGAGTGAATCTGTCTTTAAACTGCTACACACACACACACACACACACACTCACACACAGCGTCCCAGCCCATATGTGCTCATTTGAAACACACAAATCGACGCAGCCAAGTTCCACTTCCAGAGAGCGCCGGGGTAAGATGATGCCTGCACAGTTTCCACATGCTGCTCGAGTCTTTGCCAGATCAACAACTGTGTTTATCTCTGCTACAAATCACTAATCACACCGGAGGCCCCCGGGGGCCCCTGGGGGCCGGCGGGGGGAGGACGGGAGATAAAAACCTCCATAAAGCATCAATGAATCACAGGAAACGTCTCCACTGTCTTCATTAAGGTGTGTGACAGGTGGAGAGCTGAGAGAGGCAGGAGTTATGGTGGAGCCACACACACACACACAAACACACACACACACACACACACACCATAAACATGTTTCCAGACTGGCTGTGATGACGCAGCCCAGCCGGTGAAGATGACAGTCAGGGGGAATGTGGATAAATCAGGCCAATAACGAGGCCCCTGACGCTCTGCCCTCTTCCTCTCCAGGCCAATAAAGCCATCTGATCATCCTCTCAGAGACTCTGCCATCATGGCGCCGCCCTCCGCTCCGCTGCGCTCCGGGATTTACGAGCTCATCAAAGCCAGATCGGGGGATCTTACATCTCAACAAAGCGGGCAGACTGTTGTTTTTTTTTTTTGTTTGTTTTATTTAGAGGGCGGCTGATTTAAAATGCAAAGTGGATTAAAAAAAAAATAAAACTCACAAATCAAACACGAGTCCACCGAGCAGAGTCACACAGAGAGCTGTTTCCATCCCTAAAGCTGCAAACACACCTGAACTCAAGCCTCTGGTGCTGAAGTTCAACAAAGACCATCAACAGGCACAAAGAGCAGATCGGATGTTTTGTTGGATGCAAGAATAAAAATACAGGAAACAGACGTTTTAATGGTTTTCAAAGAAACAAAAAACATCAACAGCTGAGGAGACGACAGAATAACAATCTGCATGATTAAAGTTCTTTAATGTTTCGTGCATGAAGTTAATTTTCTGTTTCTGCAGGAGACTTTTACAAACAATGAATGCATGAAAAGTCTTCAACATGCAGGAGTTAAAAGCTGCAGAGCAAAAAAAAAAAAAAAAAAACCCACCCACAACCTTTCCCCTTGCCGTCACCTCCACCTACATTCGGACGTGGAAAGACGGATCGGCCGGGCTGTGTGCCATTGACACACTTGACTGCTGAACGCCTGACTTTCCACATCCTCTGGGGATATCGAGCTGGTTTTCCAGCGACATGCTCGATGCACACGGTGGGCGAAGGGCGGGGGGGAGGAAGGCCGAATCAAAAGTGTGTGACACAATTTAGCGAGGCTGCAACGTGCTGCGAGCACGCGCTGCGAGCACGCGCTGTCACAGAGAGAGCAGGAACCATTAGCATAAATCAATAAAGAGCTTCAATGAGCAGCACACACAGGAACCAACGGCATCCTGTGGCTCTCATTCCACCAAACGAGCTCTCTGTGTCACGTCGCTCATACATGACAGAGACGTGCAGCACAGGGTGTGTTCACACAGACTAACTGAAGGGGACAGAGCTCAGGATGCAGCTGAGGGGCCCTGAAGGGCCCTGAAGGGCCCTGAGGGGCCCGGCGTCCATCACTGTGAGGAGACAAACAGGAGGAAGAAGCTGCAGCATCATTCTGACCTCATCACTCCAGGTTTTACATGTTGAAGAGTTTCTAACTTATGTTTAGATTTTATTGTCGATTTTTGCTCTAAATGACAAAACAAAGAGGACTTCATCCTCCCGTCGTTTTAGCTGCTTTTCTGACATCAGATTTCTATAAAAAAGCATACAAATTTAAATTCTCATGTTAATTTTTGACATTTTGTTGAATGGATGTTTTTCCCCTCTTTAGTTCATGCAGGGACGTCCTAAACGAAGCCTCAGCAGCCGGTCAGGACTCTTATTTTGAAGAACCTCAGACAGCACTGACGCAAATTAACTTTGTGTGGATTTAAAAGCAAAAACGAGAAAAAGGAAAGTCACAAATCAGTCTGCATAAAAACAAACAAGGTCACTTATGTTTTAAACCTGTGAGATATTTTTAGGCTCTGCAAAAAGCACCTCCAGAATCAAGGTTTGACCGTTTGAGGGGAAATTATTTGAAAACAACACAATCTGCAAGTTTTCTTACTGGAACTCAACTTTGTTGCACAGTTAAGATTTTAAAAATGATGATAAGTGCAGCAGTTTGCAGGTTGAGGAGGGACGGAGCATCAGGGATCATGTTTCTGCTGAGGTCCGGCAGCAGACGGATCAGATTTGGACAGCTGAGCAGAGGAGAGGCATCACAAAGTGTTTCCTCCAGTAGATTACTCCACTTTAAACTGTCAACAGCTACAGTTTAATCTTTTCCTGCACAATTAACGGCCTTCAGGCCCGAGCTATCGGACACAGAATAAAGAAACGAGGCCTCTTTATCCTTTTCAGACCTTTCCATTTAGCTCCGGCTCCCCTGTGGCCACGGTGTGAAAGCCGAGCACTCGAGACACAGCGCTCACCCGGTCTGATAAAACCCACCGCTGCAGCGGGGCGGTGTGAAGCTTTGGAAAGCAATTAAGCAGCAGCTCCGGATACACGAGGGGGGGAGTCTCCACTCAGCGCCATCATGGCGGCTCCGACAAGCGCAGACAGTTAATGTGATGTGGATGGCTGAGCTTGGATTTATGAAATATTCACTTTCCCTCAGAGAGAAGGTGGGGGTGGCCCATGTTTAATTCATAACATCTGTATTTATGTTCCCTTGTTCACCTTTTCTTACGGCTGCTGTTCATGAAATGAGTGCTGATCACACACAGGAGGAGGACGAGGAATCCACCATGATGATCTTTCTGTCCCACATACCTCAAACTAAAAGTCAGAAGATCGTTAAACTGATGCAATAAAGGAAAACAAAACATCTGCAGGGAGAAGTTAAAGACAGAGATTCAGAGAGAAGCTGATTTATTTGTCATTTAGTCTCAAAGAAGGTGTGAAAGTGTCTGAGGAGAGCTGGAGGCAGCAGGCTGAGGACGGATCTCGCAGAAGGATGTTTGCAGACATTCAGAGACCTCATCAAACCCTCTCTTAGTATTTTAAGGGATGTTTTTTTTTCATGCATTTTCGCTCAGTCCAAAAAGTGAAGTAGTGACAGTTTGGAGACATATTTTGGAACACGCCCAAATAAGAAACTTCTCTTCAGCATTAAGACCTGAAAACAAAACCCTGGACAGAAACAGGAGCCAGAGGTTGATGGGAAGAATAAGCAGATTTGGCAGCCATGGGACGGAGGCAGAGAGGGGAAGTGATGGGATTAAATGATGTCGTTAAGGTGCTTCCACTTATCCTCCAGCACACACACACACACACACACACACACACACACAGAGCCTGGATCCTCAGGAGGACGTGTGAGGCTGTTAAAAGGGGTTAAATGGGATGATGCATTTAGGGGCTGCTGGAGTCAGTCTGAATAAAAACGTTTCATATGAAAATGACGAGATTTGGTATCATCTTTAAATCACTTCATTTATGATTCAGGTGGTATCATTCCTTTTATTCTAAGTGTTTTGTACCTTATCATGACATCACGTTATATTTCATCGTTTTGTGCTACTTTATACCAAAAGGTTCTGGAAACATGAGTTAAAGTTCATAATCTCAGCAGTTCAGCCCCCAAACAATCTGGATTTTTCTGATTTCTTGGATATTTTCATTCTGAAACTTCTCCTTCTTAGATTTTTCAGACGACACTTTAATGTTGTGAGACTGCAGCTCTGGAGGAGCTCTGAGGAGCTCTGAGGAGCACTGAGGAGCTCTGAGGAGAACTCGACCCGCCGTCAGGACACAGCTCGGTCACAGATTGTGTGTATTTTGAGTGACGGGGCAAACTGGGTGTTATTATAAATCCAAAAACAAACAGAGGAGCAGTGAGAGTGTCTGAGCCCCTGACAGGCCTGGCTCCGTGGTCTCCCTGGCAGAAGGCGGCGTGGTGTGCCAGGTGCTGATAAGGGGATTTCTTGGCACAGCAGATCAGACTCAGAGCGGACTGTTTGTTTAGGGAGTAACTGCCTGATAGATACAGGAGTCAATTCTGCTGCCACACCAATATTTGACCATGTGTGTGTCAGAGTACATACAACATGCGTGTGAAGCTCATCCTGCAAACTGATGGAGGGGGGATTAAACACCGTCCTGTGATGTTTGTTTTGGTTCCCTCCTCTGGGATTTACGTTCGTTATCAAGCCCTGCTTATCCGGCCAGATACAAGATAGAACTCTCCAGAGGGAGGGGGGGGGTGGGGGGTGAAGAGCAGCCGTCTGGGGCGTCTGTGGGAACAGCCCACAAAGGGTCACGCTGATCAATGCAGAGGTCAAACAATCAATGCACAGCCAAAGCTCATTTGGCCAGAGAAGGTTTTCGGGGGGGCTCTGAGCGAGGCTGTGTGGAGGAATTTAACCCCTGATACTGGGCTCAGAAATACCTGAAAGGTGAGCACAGCACCAGTCTGATATCATAAGAGAGGTGTTTCTCCTTTAGAAAACAGAGGCCTTCAAAATAAAAGCATCATCATCATCATTTCCATCAGATTAATCTGCTGTTTGAGAGTCATGCAGGAAGATCTGCACCTGCAGGAGGTTATTTAACACAGAGAATCATCCGTTCGCAGTGCAAACAGCAGAACTGAAGGCTGTTCATTTAAACATCACAAAACAAACAGATTCTGAAACATGGATTCAGCAAATTTAGGGGGAGAAACAGACTTCTTTAATAGAGATATAATAATAGAGACCGATTTGTTTTTTTCAGGGTCGATACAGATTATTAGAGGTCAAAGAGGAGCCAACATTCATCTGCTGTAGAAGAGAAAACAACGGCGTTGAGATTTGAAATAATAAAAACTCTTGAAGTAGTTTGAATAAATTTAAGCACAGCATAGCTCCCTGTCATTTCTACAGAAAATTAAGTTTTCCAAGATTTCAATTTAATTTCACGTCTCTTTGTTTTTAGTTCAAACAAAAACAGGAAGTGCAGGGAGTCCCCAGGCTCAGCAGAATCTCTCATCAAGTTAACAGAAGATTTAAATAAATGACTTCCTGAAGTTTTATAATGTAAACAAATAGATGATAATCGGTCCGGATGATAATCGGTCGGGATGATAATCAGTTCGTCTGATAATCGGTTCGTCTGATAATCGGTCCGGATGATAATCGGTCCGGATGATAATCAGTTCGTCTGATAATCGGTTCGTCTGATAATCGGTCCGGATGATAATCGGTCGGGATGATAATCAGTTCGTCTGATAATCGGTTCGTCTGATAATCGGTCCGGATGATAATCGGTCTGGATGATAGTCGGTCCGGATGATAATCAATCAATCCCCCATTCTTATCAGCCAGTAGCCTGATACTGTGCAGGTCCAACATGATGAATCTGTTTTTAAATGCACCTTAAAATGTTCTGTGTTCTTCTTTTTCAAAACAGAAGTTTTAAATAAGAAAAAAATATACTAACTCTGACCTCTACCTATGAATGGGTAATCCGTCATTAACGTTGTAATTTTTGAAGAACAGAAAAATATTTGGTAGGAAATGGATTTTTTAATGAAGGCAGGTAAAGGTTGGAAATCTGAGTTTAACACATGTTAAACAAACTGTTTCAGGATCGGAGCTGGAGGAGAGTCACGGTCTGAGCGGCTCATCTGACGACAAGACGGGGAAATGAAGAGTCAATCAGGTGAATCCCCGGTGCTGCTGGGATGATGCACGCAGCGAGCTCAGACTCACTCTGCTGTCAGTCAGAGGATATTCTGATGCATCGGGCGATTTGCATAGAGCAATCTGAGTCTGACAGCCAGACAGAGCGATGAGGCATGTTTACAAACCGACCTCTCCGTCCATCAAAGTCCCAGAGTGTGAACACACACACCTGATACACACTCAGCCTGCTCTCAGCCTCTTTAATTTCAGGTGTTCATGTGTGTTTGTGACACAGTGAGTCTAACATCCAGCCATCCTCACAGAATCTGTGTCAGAGCAGGAAGTCACACTCACCTTGAGCATCACTACAGACTGACACTGAGATCAGTGAGAGAAGCAGCTCAGAGCCTGAGGAACGTTAGCGGAACGTTAGCGGAACTCTAGAGGAACGTTAGAGGAACGTTAGAGGAACGTTAGAGGAACGTTAGAGGAACGTTAGAGGAACGGAGGTCTCAGAGGTTAGTGCTTTGCAGGATTTGGAGCAGAGCGTTTCTCAGGACGTGCTCGGGAACAAAAGCTTCTGATGACGTGTGGTCAGAGGTTCTCACAGAGACCGAGAGGCAGAGAGATTATCACAGAGCTGAGGGGGCCTCAGAGCAGTTTGCAGTTTCAGTCTCACCTTCTGCAGGAAGAGGACGATCCTCTGCACCATCTCCGCCCGCTGCTCCTCCAGGCTGAAGAGGGTACGCGGCGTGCGGATGAACACTTTGGTTTTCCCGTAAGCCACGTCGTGGTCGAATCCACAGCCCTGGAGGAGCCTCTTCACCGCGTCTTTGTCGGACGGCAGGTCGTGGTTCGGCCAAGTGAACTCTGAGATCATCTTATATCTGCAGGGAAGACAAAGTGTGGTGAGTTCACACGGCTGATCCTCTCACGTCAGGCGGAAACCAGCCTCAGAGCGAGAGATCTAAGACCTTATTCATCATATTCATCATCAAGACCTGTGAGATGTTCCTGTAGCAGGATTCGAACACACTGTATCCTTTTGTCACTTCACAGCCGACCCGCAGGCGAAGCCGTGACGTAACGCCAGGACCGAACGCATCACAGAGAGGAGCGGAGTGACACTGGAGTCAGATTTCTTTTTAGCATGTTACGCAAAAGACTCATTATCTAATCCTCCGTTCAGCGCCGCGTTTTCTGAGAGGGCAGTGGAAAAATGTGACAGCTGGAGAGCCAGGCTGCAACAAGTGTGTGTGTGTGTTTACGGTTTGTGTGTGTGTGTGTGTTGAGCAGATAATCCTGAAATCATGTCGTGTCCTTTAGATCATGTTTTGTGGCGACTCTGAGGCTTTGACAGTTTGATACAGAAAATAAACGTCAGGCCGATCGATGATCTTCAGCGTCACATAACGGCCACTTCTACATGAGCAAAGCATTCTGGGTCTTTGAATAGGTCATCATCCAAAGTGGGAAAGCAGCAAATAAAGCACAGCGTGTGTCTGTGTGAGCTTCAGGAGGGGAAGTTTGTTGTCATGACTGCAAACCAAACACATCGCCATGACACACACCTCCGTCTGAACTCAGACGCTCTTATGGAGGAGCTGCTGTGGTAGATTTCAACCAGGGCAGCATGACGACCGTTTCATACCTGCGCTGCAGAAACTGACGTCTGATTAAGTGTTCACGTCTTATCGTTTAGTAAAACTTAATATGAGCCAGAAAAATGTCTCATTTCAAGATGTTAAAAGACAAATATGATGACAGAAACTTCAAAAAGCAAATTTAAAGCAAGTCAAGAGTCATCTGTGTCTTTTAACCCTTTATGTCCCATCATACCAAGTCTGTCAGAGCACATCTTAGTACAACCCTGATATCCCAAACTACAATAAATTAAGGATTGGCCGGGCAGATTATCGGCGCATATGTTTGTCATTTTGCTGTTTTGCCGATAATAGGTCACTTCAAAACTGGGGTTTTTTGGCTGTAATGCAGCTGCTCTTCTCTCTCTGCATATGAATATCGGCTTCAAATATCGGTTATTTGCCTCCGTCACTACTAATAATCGGTATCGTATCGGCCCTGAAAAAAGCATATCGGTCTATCACTACAATAAATGCACAGATTTACATCCAGACAAACACACTGCAGAAAGGAAACATCGCTCTGAGACATGCTGGAAATCAAAACAAAACATCCGTCTCATCTGGTTTGAAATTTGACACCAAGACAAACTCAGTGTTTGCAAATCACAGCGTCGGGGCTACACCAGGCACTAAAGGGTTAATAACTGAAGATAAGACATTTTTCTGGACTTTTGAGTCTAATAAGAATATTTACTAAAATAAGACAAACACTCGCTTAGATTTCAGATTTTTTTTTAACAACAGCAGAGAAAAAAGCTCCCTGCACTATGACAAAATAAATACCTACGATCTCACCTTCATCTTAAAGAAACGTGTGAATTAATACATGATGCAGTTAAAGCAACTAAAGTAAAACATGTAGATTCATCAGTCATAATTTGCTCCAGGTCAGCTGAGGGTTGCAGTCACTCCTCTTCAGAGTTTGTGTTTTAAACAAGCAGAAAAGTCTGGAGTTGAAAAATGAAGAGCTACAGCTGCAGTTCCTCCAGTGTCCACTCGAGGCAGACTCCAAACATGCAGACTCCTGTCAGCCCTCGTGTTAAAATGCAGAGTTACACTCTGTCACAGCCTCAGAATCTTACTCACACACCTGTTTCAAACCTGCGGCTCATTTTTATTTGAATATAAAATAAGTTCTGAAAACATGACGGAGCAGAGATCAGACGAGACGAGACGAGTTTCCC